>JASDQU010371455.1:0-15532 GCA_032191745.1 Picea mariana | reverse complement strand
TCATTCAATCATGGATGATGGGAGAAAATTCATGATTCATCCCTATATAAGGCCTAACACTAGAAAAATGAGTGTAAAACAACCCGCCCACCTCAACTTTGAATATGCATGCATAAGATGGATTGAAATTGAACTAGAAAATTGAGATTTTGGGTTGAATTGTACCCTCCTCTTCATCAACTATTTGTATTTGTTGCAACAAGAGGTACCACGAACTCCATTTCAACTCATACTCATCGTATAGTGATTCTTAGTGGTTCTCATCTCCATCAACTATTACCCAGGTCAGTTCATTGTTTAATCGCATTTTATTAATTGTTTTTTTTTTCAATACGAGTCACACCCATATTTTTTAATTTTAATTTCAATTGTCACGACGTTGAATTGATTGCTTTGTTCCATGGATCACCTTTACCAATACATGAATGTCTTTTGCTTTGTTCCATGGCTCACCTTTACCAATACATCCATGCCTCTTGGTTTATTCAATATGGAAGCTTATTTCTCTTCTTAAGAGGTACACATTTTTATATAGTATCAAATAAAATAGTAATGGGAAAAATAACCTAAGGGGACTAAAGAACTATATAGAAAAGGGTTCTACCCATTCTCTACTATAACTCATTTGGGTTTTATTGAGCTCTTCTCTTGAATTTTCAATTTGTAGTCTCAATTGATTAATTAAATTTAGACATTTTTGGGTTTTATTGAGTTAAATCAGAGTAATTAAATTTAGACACTTTTGCATTTTATTGAGTTAAATCAGTATATAACCACTGTCATGCATCCATTCTAACTCAAATCCATTTCCATCATATGTCCTCATTTTTATAGTCATAACCTAATTGCCTCAAGGATAACAATAATCAAGCTGATGTTTTGTTTCTATTTTTGGGGGTTTGTTATTTAGTCTACACCATTAACCACCACCATAGTCATCTTCAACATCATGGTAACCTTATTGTTGTTGTTCTTTAAGAGATTTGTTTCCATTGTTATCCTCAGTTTGAATTATATCATAGCCATATCCCTTAATAGCAAGTGTTAGGGACAACAAGATCATTTCATTAACATATACAATAGGGAAGTCTCCTCCAAATTATATTAATAACCATTTTAAGACCATAACTCATTACAATTTTATGTTCATGTGATCATGTATAAAATATTGATGTATAATAACAAATATTCTTCTCACATGGATTTATAAATCCACCCAAGCTCAATTTAGGCATCAAAAGATAAACATTAACATATCATGGTTCTCATGGTTTTTATTCTCTTGATCCTCAACTACTCTTAATTCCCAAACCATAATAGCATAAAATATTCAATATGGGTAGGATAGCATATATATTATTACATAAGCACAAAAATAAGGCAATATGGTAAATTCCCCTAAGTGTTGCATACAATAGATAAGGTCTCCATTTCCCAAATTCATCTCTATCATGACATCTTAAAAAGTTGCAATTAAATGGAAATCTTCAGTAAGAATATATGGACCTTTTTTCTCTTCCAATCTTCAAATAAATCTTATAAATATTATAACAAGAATATCTGGGTTCCTAGGCATCCCAACGGTTAACTTGTAATGCCTCTTTCATACTAGGCTTCGCATCTTAGGAACTCACTCTAAAAACCTTATTAGATTATGGTATTCTATCTTTCATAGAATTAATTTTTCCTCATTTCATTGGTTTGAGATAATCAGATGTAAGACAAAATGAGCTCTTGAACTCATTACCTAGATAAAAGGTTATATGTAGTATTCAACCTTGACATTTGTGAAAGGACCTTCAGGCCTGTAGATACCCTTAAAGTAACAAGGAACACGATTTGTATGGAAATTGTTGGAATGGATAACAATATCCTTTCATAAGATCCATTTAAGTATTCATTATGTAAGGGATTAAGAATCCTTATAGCTTCAATAGTTGCTTGATATAAGAGGCTAAAATGAAGTTCACTGTCTTGGTAATATTC
Organism: Picea mariana; assembly: GCA_032191745.1. NCBI lineage: Eukaryota > Viridiplantae > Streptophyta > Pinopsida > Pinales > Pinaceae > Picea > Picea mariana. Next base: position 13,546 of record JASDQU010371455.1, on the reverse strand, counting down.
TCCTATTTGAGGACCCTAAACCTTTTCCAATGGTTTTTTTAAACCTTTTCAAAGAACCATGGATGATGATAAGGTTATGTTGTAGATGGAGTTTTGTTAAAATAATGAATCAATGGCTAATGTATTAACAAAATATTTTGTAAGGACCAAGTTCAAACTTTGCAAGGGAGAATTTGGGATGGACTTCATTGGATGGATGTACATTTTTTAGTGAATGGTAGTGTTGTAAATATGTAATTTTTTAGTGTACATATTTGGTTTTTATATGCAAATTCAATTTAACAAGTTCAAGAAAAATGACTTCATAACATTTTGAGCTTCCTAGACACATTTGTGGAAAATTTTAAAACAATGTAAAATAAGTCAATTATAAAAAATGAATAGTTTCTCTAGTTGGAAGGACTCATTTCTTGGAAATTTTTAACCAATGTAAAATAAATCAACTACAAGAAATGAATCATTTCTCTTTCATGGAAAGTTTGATATACATTCATGTAGTATATACATATGTATATTGCAATGAAAGGAGGAAATGAATCATTTCTCTTTCATGGAAAGTTTGATATACATTCATGTAGTATATACATATGTATATTGCAATGAAAGGAGGAAGAAAAGGAAGTTTGATTTCTGCCTAATCTCTTCAAACTTCGTTGATGTTTCATTTATGAAAAAATTGACATATTCGTTTCTTACAATATTTTTTTTTTAATTTCATAGCTCTTATTGTTGTGAGTTTTGAATGATTTTGAAATTTAGGCAATGCTAATACATACTTTAATGATTTTTTCTCCAAAAATCGAATAATATTATTGCGATATAAAATAGATTAATAAATTAAAACAAGAATTGTGATGGGTACATACTTCATAGGTTCTAGGATTGAAATCTGATTCTAATACTAATTGATACTTTTTAATTATTATTATGTTTCATTTATCTTTCTCTCATATTTTGTATCATATGAATTTCTAAACTTTTAACATAAAAAAATAATTTCCACAACATCGAATACACATCTATTGATTTTGGAAAATATTATAATAATATTTATATACTATTATATCTTATAAAAAAGTTTATTCCAAGTGATGATCTTTTAATAACAAAGGTTGCTTTGAAAAATCCAAAACCTATTTCTAAAAATATTGGAGAACAACTTTATGTGAAATATTCCATGGTGAAAAACCATGGAATTCATCATTCTAAACCTATCTCATATAGTTATGTCAATATCATATAGTTATGTTAATATCATGCGAGAGGTATACCCGTATTCAACATTGCATGGAGAGAAAAGTATATAACATGTCACATCATTAAACATAACATGATGATAATAATAGTTATTTACAATGAGTATATATTTTTTGAGCTTATGAATGAGACGGTGAATGCTTTCATCATGTGTGCTTATCTTAGATACAACCAAGAAACTATGAAAGAAAAAAAACCCAAATTTTTAAACTAAAGATGCCCTTAAAACTACATTGTACAATGACCTCAACCTAGATTTATTCATCTTTGAATCATGGAAGGAGTTCATAAATTGTACACATACTTTTTAAAAATTTTGAAGCAGCAATACTTAAAACTAACATTAAAGAAGCAAGAACAATATAACTTAAATATGAATGCCCTTTTAAATAAATTTAAGCCAACATAATTTATTGAATGTTATTTAGTGATGTGCGACAACTCTATGAAATAAATGAATTATGTTATTTAATTCATTACCCCAAGATGAATTAAATGAAATATGCATATTTCAATCAGAAAATGTTTTTTCATATGGGGTATTACTGATTTTGCAACAACTACAATATATAGAGCATCCTTGGCACAAGTTGAAGGAACTATAACTTAAGGAGTAGTACAAATACTATGCTTTATGCATGGTATTCTTGCATTATCATATATTTTGTCACTAACAAATAAATTGTAGACCTTTTATTTGAAGAATCATCTACCATCACCCCAACTAGTTTCATTAGAAAGAATTTCAATATACAACTACCACCTCAAATCTCCAAGGAGCCTCTTTCTATTGAATTTATCCCAATCACACACCATTTCATAGAGGATTAGAATTATTAATGTCCATGGGACTTAAAAAAATATTCTATAATGAAGTATGATGGAAAAGTGTTTGCCTACCTAAAAAATTGGATTAAAATACAATAAGAATGTTGTAGATGTAGTATAGAAAGCTAAAATATTTAACCCAAAGGAATAGGACATGTTATTGTTTATATAGGTTAATGTTTAGTAGTGAAGGACATGGTGCCAATACACAATCATCACCATTGAAGTACACTCTTCGAGGAAATTCCCATCCTTGTTTGAAAGTGAATGTTTTCTTATCCTTCTTTAGTAGCAACTCACCTTGAACATTCCCCATTGGTTCTACTACAATAAGCACAACATTATAATGTTTGGTTTCCTAAAACAATGCAATGTGATCTGCAAAGTCACGAACAAAGACATAAAAACATGAATGGGATATCTTCTATAGAATTTCAATTCAAAATTGATAAGTTGAAAAAAGATGAAACTACAGGGAAATGGGTTACTTACTCAGAGTCCCATATGGATTCATTGGCTTATAGTTGAAGCTAGAAATTTTAGTCAAATTGTCAAAATTTGGATGTTGAAGAACAATGTTCAAGTTGTTGTAATTCATTCTATAATTAGAATTTGTAACAATGACATTCGCTCTCTAGTACTCTTCATAGTTAAGATTGTATGTTAATTGGGCACATGTGAGATGTGCATTGTATAAGATGTGCATAATTCTTGGTGGGTGTGTTTATTGTCGAAGTCTTGAGATCTTGGGAACATCTCTTGCAATACAGTGATATAGTATATGTGATCTATATACTACCAATCAAATTCAAAACTGAAAGCACTCTACAAGATTTTGGTAGAATTGGCATACATAATACAAGTGTTTGACCGAGTGTTACTATCATCAAATTCAAAACTGAAAGCACTCTGCAAGATTTTGGTAGAATTGGCATACACAATACAAGTGTTTGACCGAGTGTTATTATCTTTGCAGTTGCATGAACATGATGTACATGGGATAATAGTGTAATTGTAGTAATATGAGAACGAGACACAACAAGTAGGAGCCCTATGAACTAAAAAGGTTGAGTAAGTACAAGTCACATTCTAAGTTAATGCAAGTTAACAAAATCCAATTGTAGCATTAAACAAAATTCAATTCATAAAAAATGATCGCTTGTAATTCTTAGTGATATGAAGATTGTAATTTTATTTTGACCTCACCTCAATGTTAATAATTTGAATTATTTCTATGAAATTATAACAGTGATGAAGAACATAATACAAGTGACTTTTTATAATATTGGAAATAGCAATACCATTGAATCTGGGATCACATAGTTTAGGACTATGGAGTTTCTTACAATGATGATAGAAAGTTTCTTGTAATGTAATAAAAAGAGTGACTTATTAGTGGAATTTATTTCATGAGCTTGACCTATCAAAGTAAGAGAGAGGTTAAAAGGAAGGAAGTTGCATTGTATTTAGTGAGAGATTGGTTGAGATGGGAATGAAATGCCCCAAGTGCATAGTATTCATATCACATATTTCGTTAGAGGGGATGCCCTATGTTATTTGTAATGAATGGCATATTAGGAGAGATGGGATGCTCCTTGTGGGATTGTTTATTATTTGTACTTGTTGCAGGGAGAATTCTTGTCGCCTCCTATCTAGAACAAATTGTCTGTATAACCCAATATTTGGTAATGGTGAATCAAACAACAATTGTATCTCATTCTCCACTTCCCTTTTGGGAAATAACCCTTTAGGATCTTGGAACACTCCTCTATATGCCTACAACAACTCCTCCAAATATTATTTATGATCTTTACTACATCCCTCCAAGGATGCCTTTACGCTTACCAATTCATCACCTAACAAATTATCTCTTAAGAAAAGAAATACATGCTTCTTACTAGAACTGATCAAGTTTTTATATTGGTTATCACTTACCAAAGAGACATTTGATTTACCTTTATGTTCATTGATGATGAAATACTTCACATCCTTGATCGAGCACTACTAGTTTTCTCTCCTCATGAAGTTCACATACCTAATATACATGTAGAGGCTTCCAAACACTACATTGCACACATCAAGGGGTACTACATCTAACTCCACTTCATCAATAAAATCTTCACTTATAGAAAACTTGATCTTACATTGATTTGTGACCTTCAACTATACATCCTTGTTTACCCATCCCAATGGATATGCACTAGGATGATCACGAACTTCCAACCCAAGATTACTTACCAAATATGTTGCTATTAGGTTGGATTATGAACGATAATTGATTAGGGAATCTACCTTGGTCTATCAAACTTGATATTGCATGGTTTTGTGGCCTTTAGATCTACATCCTTGTTTATCCATCCCAATGGATATGGGCTAGGATGATCATGAACTTCCAACCCAAGCTTGCTTACCAAATCGACTGCTATGAGTTTGGCCTATGAACCAGAATCAAATAGGGGATATAACTTGGTATTTTTGAACTCAAAATTATTATGGAAGAGTTTTTTCATCTCTTTCTCTTCCTTTTGACGAAGGCTAATCAGATTCACCTCCTTCTACACTAAGGTACAAACAATTTTTTCATCCAGATTTGAGCTAATTTCTACCAGTTTGCTTGAATATGTGGTGAGTAGTTTCATCTTCTTGGCATCCTTCTTATGGTTCTTTGGATTTATCTCTAGAGTAGATTCAAACACTTATTTTCGATGTGACCTTTGAAAATACAATGGTTGAAATGGTTTCTTGGATCCTTTCACTCATGTGGAGTAGCTATAATTTTCTTATCTTTTCCTTTCCACTTGATCTTTCCCTCCTTGGAAGCATTTTGGTGGAATTTATTTTATAACCATTTGGTTTCCCTTCCTTACAGCTTATGTTCTCCAAGCATTTTGCTTGCAAATAGACCTCATCAATGGTCCTTGGTTTGAAGAGAATCACTTTATTTCCCAAATTACTATGCAGACCCCTTAGATATTTGATGAGTACATATAAGCTCTTGTGATAGATACCCACCATGATTTCCTTTTTCTTGAACTCGATGGTGTACTCTTGCACACTCTTCCCTTTCCTTTTCCTAAATTGATGCCAATGGATCCATTAGCACTCTACATACCCAATAGGGTAAAACTGATACTTAATAAAGGTTTTGAACACCTCCCACTTATTTATTTTTGGATCACCCTCTATACTAAGTGTCTCCATGTGGATTTCCCACTAAGTTAGTGCATCTCCCTCTAGCTTCAGTTGGGAAAATGAAATTTTATTTTATTCATCTATATAATGGACATTGAAATACAATTTTAATTATTATAACTAATGATTCAACTTAACAACATCAATATCACCTTGATCTGGCTTGATGTCCTCTTTTTCTTCCATTTTGAATAAAGGTTGTGACAAAGTGACAACATTAGAACTTGGTTGCTCTTTCTTGGGATATTTTTTCGACTACTTTTATGGGTCTTCACTGAAGAAGATAATAGCCATAAACTTTAATTAACAATTCTGATACAGAAGAAAGTTATCACAAAGAAAATATTTGGACAACCACACAAGATAAAATATACATTATGTAAATGACATCAAAACAGAGAAATTTTATTTATACTAGCCTTGTGCATACAGAGATTTCTCCCAGCTTGGGTTTACATGGGCTGTACCACCTATACGAATCCGTACACTTACTGGTAATACTCATGGCATCCGTACAACAAAAATATGGCTGCAAAACAATACAATTTTTAGTAGTCTTCTTACAAAATACCGATGAACACAGTTTATATGTTATTCTTCGATCTGGGTACAATTTATTTTCTTTGTTGGGTGAAGGTACAATTCATACGATATACGTACTATACAGATTCTCATTCCTCACTGTCTATTTGTTGCTTGTTTTTTCACTCAGTTGAGTAATGGCCCTATCTTGGCCTTTATGTATCTATCTAGAGTTTAGACCCTGCTCAGTCTCCTTAATTGTGTGTAGACCCAACTCGATCCATATCTTTTTCTTGTTTGGCTTCCTATTCGACTGGGTTTATTGATAACTCTAGTTGTCTCCTCATCAAGCTTGTCGAGACTTGACCTGGTCTTATGTCTCATCCCTACTTGACTGGATTGTGTGTTGGCCCTAGCTCGGCCCCTTTAGTAGACTTATCCTGTCCTCTTCCTTGGCCTCCCTTGGAAGTGCCTCCTCACCTAGTCGACTTGCTTCACTTTCTTGAGGTGAATAAGATAATGAGGATTGCTAGGTTATTTGTAACCCTAGCCTCTTCTCTCATGCAATCTTATCCCTAGGATCATCTCATCAATATCTTAATATAACGATGGGGACTTAATCACTCATTGAGGAAACTTAACTCACATCCAATGGATGTGATTTAATCTTAAGTTAACTTGAGTGGTTCCCACCAACTAAAGTGTTGTCTAGACATAAGTTGGGATTCTTCCACATTTCTAGACACCCCTAGTGTGGAAGAACATGCCCGAGCTAAAAATTCTAACACTCCCTGTTAGCAAGGGAGGTTCTTCCATTAGAGTTACCTTCTCCATGATCAACATCTTGAGTTTTTTTTTCTCCCTCTACATCTAGAAATCCTGCTCTATCTAGATCTAGATGTCATGCACTGAAACTTTCAGTTTCTCCCTCTGGATTGGAGCCACTTGCTCATTTTGTTCTTGAGTGGCCAGTTCCTATTACACCATAGTGCCATGCTCTTATGCTAGAAGTACTTGTTACTCGTACTTCAACAACCTGCTCCCTCTGCACTAGAGCACCCTTATCCTTTGTTGTGCTAGAAATTTCTACAGTCTTCTATTGCTCATCCAATTGTGACAACTCTTTGAGATGAGACTCATGATTTCTAACTGTCATTGGATGCCATTCTTGTCTCTATCTAAGTCCCTACAAGATCTTGTTGCTTCTTTTCTTTAAGATCCCTCCCAAATCCCATAGCTTCTGATAACTCCTACCTGAAACTAATAACTCCCATGTCAACAGAACACTCTAGGCTATCGTTATTGTGATACTCCACAATTTATTATTCTCAATTGATCTCATATTCCACTGCACGTAATTGGAGGCACCATCCAATCTATCCTCATATCTCATATTTGTAGCCATATTCCTACTTAACTCTAGTTCCTTCTAGAGACCCTTATTAATTCAATGTCCTAAGAAAACAACCTTGGGCCTGCTCCCTCTTGAACTGAGTTGAACGCATTCCTTAAGAATCCTCTTTCTTTACAACTCATGGACAAGATCTATTCAATCCTTTCATCCCTTCTTTTTTGTTGAAAATTTGTTGTTGTCACTGCTATTACAGCCCTCAAATTTGCCACTAACCTTGTTGTCCTTGGCCTCTAGAACAACCCTCAAGGTGCCCTTGAGTCTGTCTTCAACACGTTGTTATTTCAGTGCTATCCAACCCTCTTTTATTTTGTTTTGGAAACCTCTTACAATTTTTGTTACACCCTATAATAGATCCTCATGGTTTCCCTTCAATGGTTGTCCAAATCATCCCTTAGAAGATTGTTGTAACAACCTTAGGATATTGTTGTTACAGTCCTATTTCTCAGCATGTAGCTACTATAAAACTTTTTTGAGGCATGTTTCCCCTCTCCTTGACAACTTCCTATGTTGGGCCAGGCTCCTTCTTCAACCTGTACTAGCCTCCTTTACCTTGCCAAGTTTTGTACCAGCTTACCTAGGGCCTGCAGCTAGGCTCCTCCTAGAAGCCCTAGTCTCTTGTTGCCCTACTCAACCTTCTTACTCCTCTTTCAACTTAGAGGGTATGATCTCCCTCTGGGTCTCCTTCTTCCTGGCCTCTGCAATGTAGGGCTTCAACACTTCACTTGGGGCTGTCATAACCTCACTATGATACAATGAAGAAGATAATAGCCATAAATTGTCAAGCCCTAAATAGTGGCACATTACCCATTAATTGGGGCATACTACATTAGTATTTTCATTTTATTTATGTTGGGTTGGGTCCATTAGTTGTATTTTTACCTCCTAGTCTCCTATATATACCAAGGAGACCTTTTCAATTGGAATCATCTTGTATTTGTAAATTTATGTGGTGTATAAGGAGGTTTCCCCCTCGAAGAGGCTTATTATCTGAAATTGTCTCTTTTTCAAGGCATTGAGTACTTATTCCAAGGTTTTTATGCTATTTTTATATTTGGTTCTTAACATTTGGTGTCAGATCTCAAGGTCTTGGGGTTTTACTACTGGATCTGAGACACCTTGGAATTTTCACTATAAATTTTTTTCTACGATGTTTCATAAGGAAATACTTGGAGAATATTTAGTATATGGATCAAGGTACTTGGGGTTCAAATATCAAATCATGAATCCTTATAATTTTGGAGATATAGCCTGTGTAAGATAGGGTTCTTGAATAATCATGAATTTATTCATCGCAGGATTTTTGCTATAAAATTTGTTATGTGATGTTTTGTACCCTAAAACTCAAAGGATATTCATATAAATGATCAAGGTAGATTTGATAAAAATTTCAACTTCTGGATCATCCTAATTTTGTAGATACACCATGTGTAAGATAGTTGGGTATTTGACTAGTCATATTAACTAGTCTCAAATAGGTGTTCCAGGTAAAACAATGATATCTTCTTCACTGAGTATCCAAATTAAGTGAGACCATTTTCATTGGAAAGTGGAAAGTCTGTATTGTTTTGGTGCAATTTTCAGAATCCAATATCAGATATTGTGCTCTCTTTACAATTACGCTCCCGTGGAAGGGAAAAAAATAAGAAAGGTGTGGGGAAGTTACCATAACTTCCACTTGGAACATCGAATTTCGATCAAACCTATGGCATTGCAGATAGGACATATCAGATAACTACAGAACAATTTTTTCATACCCAGAAGGGCCGAAATTTTGGAGATACAACAAAAGAAATATCCTCTAGAAGAACCACCTCGAAATCAAGGTTTAAAAGTGATACTTAGCCAACATGCCACCAAAAAAGGGAAATTCTACACCAAATAAGCCTTCATACAATCCTACTTCGAATTTTGATGAAGGTGAAGAAATGAATAGGGACATAAATGATTTACAAAAGAAGACAATATCAAAATATGAACTACAATGGATGATGGATTCAACTGAAGCTAAGTTGGAGGAAATAATGGATACTAAGATGGATGGTTTAAAAAGGGATATCATGGAAGGATTGAAAATTTTCCTAATAGAGAGGCCACCTGAAAGTGAAAATGTATCCCATGAAATTCATGATGAGGACACAAGGAAGATGAATCAAGACTGGAGAAACTCCAACTTTGGGTTGAAAGCCAACCACTTTCCTAAGATCGATATGAGGAAGTTTGATGGAAAGGATCCAATCACATGGATACTTCAGATATATTAGTTCTTTGATCTACATGATGTGCCACACACACAAAAGGTATGAATTGCTTCTTTACATTTAGAACCCAATCAATTTGTGTGGTATCGATGGCTTTTTTCTCGCAAATCACTTGTCACTTGGACAATTTTCATGGAAGAAATGATAGCACACTATGATGATACAAGAAGAAATACCTTCTTTACCCAATTGATAAATATCAAGAAAAAAGGGTTTAGTTACAGAGTACATTGAGAAATTCCAAAGGTTGAATACAAAGGTGACATATATTCCAAATGAGAACCTGATTGATGTATTCATAGGAACTTTAAAGAATAACATTCAACATGAGGTTCACCTTTGGGAACCCAAATCATTGGAGAATGTGTTCAGGGTGGCAAGAAATTTTGAAAGTAAAAGTATGGCTATGGCTAATAGAAGGACCACTCCTAATATCTATCAAGAGAATAATGTTCCTTCTTCTAAAACACCTCAACCTACAAGGTTGACATCTCAACAATTGGAGGAAAGAAAAGAAAAATGTTTATGCTTTAATTATGACAACAAGTACAATAAGGGACATAAGTGTGGTGATAAGAAAATATTCTACATATATTGTGAAGAGGAAGAAGAACAAGAACAAGAACACGAATCATCTCAAGATGAAAACGTAGAAGGGATTTCTTTTGAAGAGTTTACTCCCACGATATCATGTAATGCATTTCCTGGAATTAACACTCCTCAAAACCTCAATATCGAAGGATATATAAAAAAGAAAAAAGGTAATAGTCCTAATTGATTCTGGTAGTACTCATAATTTCATTCATTATAAATTAGCCAAAGCTCTGAATTACTTTATATATCTAGTGCCAAAGTTTCAAGTAATGATTGCAAATGGAGGAACTATCAATTGCTTAGGAACATGTCATAAGATCAATCTTACTATAGAGGAATATGTAATGAATATTCCAATGATTGATATACCCATGGGTGGTGTTGATGTCATACTATGAGTCTAATGGTTACAATCATTGGGAACAATGGATTTTGATTTTCAATAACTTTTCATGAAATTTTCATTGGAAGGAAAGGCAATTGAGTAAAGGGGTATCATAGGGAAACCTAGTAAGGTGATAAGCTCTAATGGCATGACAAAATTATTGAAAAAGGGACATCAGGGTGTAATTTTACAACTATGCTCACTAGATGTTCAAACATCTAAGCCATCTATTCCCCTATATCTCCAAGGGATCATTGATAATCATTCCAAATTATTTGAAGATATTCCCAGAGGTCTTCCACCCACTTGAAAGCATGATCATTCTATTCACCTAATTCCTAGGAGTGTTCCTCCTAACATCAGGCCTTATAGATACCCTTATGCCCAAAAGACTAAAATTGAGTGTATGGTTGAAGAAATGTTAGAGGATGGAATTATTATACCTAGCCAAAGTTCTTATTCTGTATCGGTGGTAATGGTACTCAAGAACGAGGGCTCATGGCGTACGTGTCCAGATTATAGAGAGCTCAACAAGATCATTATTAAAGATAATTTTCCCATTCCCTTCATTGATGAATTGTTAGATGAACTACATGGAGCAATCTACTTTACAAATTTGGATCTTCGTTCATGGTATCATCAGATTATAATTAAGGAAGCATATATCCCAAAAAAAACATTCCGAACTCATGAAGGCCATTATGAATTTTTGGTCATGCCTTTTGGCTTTACGAATGAAGCTTCCACAATCCAAGGGTTGATGAATTCCATTTTCAAGCCCTTCCTTCGAAAATTTGTGTTATTATTTTTTGATGATATACTAATCTATAGAAAGTCTTGGGAGGATCATGTTCGACATGTTGATAAGGTGCTACAACTACTAAAGGAGCAACAAATATATGCCAAACCATCCAAAAGTTTATTTGGGGTGAAGGAGGTAGAGTATTTGGGTCATATTGTATCTCATGAAGATGTCAAGGTAGACCCTAACAATATTAATTCCATGAGGGATTCGCTGATTCCCAAAACATTGAAAAATCTTAAAGGATTTTTGGGTTTGACAGGTTACTACCGCAAGTTTGTTCTGAACTATGGAAGAATAGTAGCACCTTTAACAGAGTTAACTAAGAAGGATGCATTTTCATGGACTCCAGAGGAAACTGAATATTTTGAACAACTTAAAGAGGCCATGTGCAAAGATCTTGTCTTGACCACACCAAACTTCACAAAAACCTTTATTGTGGAATGTGATGCCTCGAGAAATGACATTGGTGTTGTTCTAATCAAGAAGGAAGTCTCCTTGATTTTGAAAGTCAACTACTCAAGGGAAAGGACTTACACAAACCCATTTATGAGAAGGAAATGATGGAAATACTACATGTATTGAAGAAATAGTGTCGTTACCTAATTGGTAGGCACTTCAAGGTTAAAACATATCATGATAGTCTGAAATACTTCTTAGAATAAAGACTATCTTCAGAAGAACAACAAAAATGGGTGACCAAGATGTTGGGTTATGATTTTGAAATCATCTACCAAAAAGGGAAGAAAAATGTCATGGCAAATGCACTCTTAAGAAAGGATGAATATGTTGAGGCCTTTCTCTGTGCTATCTTGATCATCCAACCCGATTGGATAATAGAAGTGAGGGATGAATGGAAGAATGAAAAAAATGTGTGGACTCTCATTCAAAGGTTGCAATAGGATTCCAATGCATCAAATACATTTACATGGAAAAATAATTCACCATGGTACAAAAATCACTTATATTTATGTAAGAACTCTCAACTCAAACAAAGGGTACTCTTGGAATTGCACACCTATCTGGTAGGAGGGCACTCACGATTTTTGAAAACCTAACATAGGGTCAAGAAGGAATTTTTCTAGGATGGCCTTAAAACTAATGTTCAAAGGTTTGTGGAAGAATGTTTGGTTTTCCAACAAAGTAAGGTGGAATAAATTAATATCCCAGGTCTTTTACAACCAGTAGCCATCCCAAGTCAGCATTGGGAGGAGGTTTCCATGTATTTTATCATAGGATTACCGAAGTCTGAAGGAAAGAGTGTCATAATGGTGATTGTTGATAGACCGTCCAAGTATGCACACTTTTGTGCACTCTCTCATCCTTTCAAATCCAATACGGTTTCCACTGCATTCATGGAGACAGTTCAAAAGCTACATGGAATGCCAAAGATTATTGTAAGTGACAAACATCCCATATTCACTGGACATTTTTGGATAGGATTATTTTCTTGTTTGGGTACTCAATTAGCTCATATCTCATCTTACCATTCTCAATCTGATGGAAAAAACAAGACAATGAACAAATGTCTAGAAGGCTACCTTCGTTTATTTGTCTATGATAAACAAACACAATGTTTCAAGTGGTTACCCTTGGCAGAGTGGTGGTATAACACTTCCTTTCATACTGCAACAAAAATGACACCATTTATGGAACTCTATGGATATCACCCACCTTCCATCACTTCTTCTCTAAAATAAAAATATAAGGTTCAAGCAGTGGAATATCACATCAAGCATCAATAACAAGTTCTCCAACTCTTAAAGGAAAACCTAACCATGGAACATAATCGCATGAAAAAACAAGTAGATCAACATCATAGTGAAAGAAGTTTTGAAGTATGGGATTGGGTATTTTTAATACTACAACCATGCAAACAAATATCACTCAAGAAAGATAAGAAGGATAATAAATTATCACCAAAGTACTATGTCCCTTATAAGGTGTTGCAAAAGATTGGTACTATGGCATACAAATTGGAGTTGCTTGCATCTTCACGAGTACACCTAGTTTTCCATGTTTCATGCTTAAAGAAGGTTATAGGTGAGAATATCCCAGTTCAAACTATATTTCTAGAAATTGATGAGGAAGGAAAAATCATATTGGAGCCTGTTCGCGTTCAAATGGTGACCAGGTGAGCAAATGGAGAGCGCTTGCATACCCTGTTGGGTCTGGCAGGGCAGAACAGCTGTGGAGCAAAGAGGGTTAAAGAAAACAAAACTAACTACAATCTAACTATCAACTGAAAACAAATAAAACTTGTGAAAATAAACAAAAACATCAAACATAAGACA
>JASDQU010371454.1:24485-43738 GCA_032191745.1 Picea mariana | reverse complement strand
TTTCCAAGGTCACTTTCATCCGTTTTGAACAGCTCGCCAGAAATCATGGAGGTTTGGTAGAGGGCCGTTCTCCATTTCTCGATGACAGCCATGGCGAATCTGCCTTTGCTTTGGTGTTTCTCAAAGGCTATCGCGTAAAGCCCGCTCTCAATGTGACGCAGGTCTTTGGGCTCAATGCCAAAAAACACAGGAATAATCTTGGTGTTGCGCTCATGACATGATCTCAAAATCCAATGAAGCTCTTCCAAGCACCAACTCGATTAAGCATAACGCCCAGAAAATATGGCAACATGAACCGAGGCACTCTGAATGGCGCCGATGATTGCAGGGGCAAGAGCATCTCCCGTGTGAATCTCCTTTTCATCGAGGAAAACGCGCAGCCCGTGGCAGTCAGTGAGGCGATGGTAGATGAGGCTGGCCAGAGTCTTCTCTTCAAATTGAAAGACTTCCATATCCCTGGGTCTCTGGGCCCTCCAGTGATGGAGTGAGGTTCAGACCCGCTCTGATACCACTGTTAGACAAGCACATAAAGATAAGCGTGGATTGCATTTATTAAATGATATGATACATTGATATATACATTAATGTGATCTTTGAATTCAATTTCCAAGGTCTCTTGGACTTCCTATGATCGTTACATAAACTTGACTGTTCATTTTCCATAAATTTTGTAACCAGAATGGATTACGTTTCCAACAGACTAAACAATCAATGGTACAGTGACCCTAAAGGAACTAGCCCTTCATTACATTACCAAAGAATTGGACGAGTTAGAGAAAGCAAGTTGTAATTAACACTAATAACTACATTAAATAATTAAGTGTTAAAGAATCTAGAATTGTATGGCCTTCTAAATATATAGGCTTATTCTAAGTCTGTTACAAAGATACACATGCACAAATTTTAGAAGGGTGCGATGTCCTGACCTACTTGATCCTTCTAAGATAGAGATACAAGGAAACACATTAGAAGTTTGTAAGGTTTTTTCTTTTTTTCTTTACAACAAATTTTACCAATAGTTATTAGATTCTTTTATATATATATATATATTTGTAGAATAATGGAGCATCCATTACAGTTTTAACAAATTATACCATATAATTTCCAACATTAAACGTAATACCAAGGAGTGCGGATGAATTTACCTTGAATCCATTTACGTTGAGTAGAAAACCTCTGGTCTGGAGATTACAAAAATAAATTAAACAGAGAGCGTAGTCAACCCCAAAAATGAGGAACGAGGGAGAATAAGCATCAGATATTCTCTCAGCCCCAAGTCCATGAGAGAATATTGACCAGGCGCAGAGGGAGGGGAGAATTTTTTGTTTAGCGCGCCCCCATATCCGCAATTACTAAAGGATTTCAGAGTGTAAATGGTGTTGGAGGCAGTGATCCGTCGGGTTAAAATTTACGCACACAAAAAGGGTCAAAATTCAGACTGTGTTTCCCCGTTGGAACCCACGTCCATCCAAGCCACCGATGAGAGAGGCGCATGATACTGAGATTAGCCACAGTCCTCGTGTCGAGCAAAAGACCAGGGACTCCACCAGGGATAAACAACCGCAGAAAAAAAAAAAAACTCATCGCAGAGGAGGAACACCCATGAATTCATAGGGTAAGTGACTCGAGGAGGCACCGCTGGAAGGATGGGAGGAAAGCAGAGGTAACTTAACCGGGTAAGGAGCTCCGAAGGAGATCGCCCGAAGTCGCTGGGCAGTCCCTTGGACAAGCAGAGAGGTTTTGGACCCAAAATCAAGCTTGGAAAGGATATCTCCCAAGATAGCTGGGTAAAGATTACACTGCAGAGGGTGAAGTATAAGAAATTACAGAGCAGTTGATTAGAACTCCGTGTTGTGAGCCTAGGATCGTAGAGAATTCAAGGATAGAGAAGCAGAAAAAAAAAAAATCCGGCAACAAAAGATCAGAGACAATCAACGGCTGGATAACATAGACTCACGAATCACTAAGGGTAACCAAAATCTTACCATAAAATGAAGGGAAAACAAATCGATTCTATCACTAAGCCATAGTGCGTCCAAAGCGTGTGCATATGGAAAATTTTTCTTTTCCTTAATTCAGATTACAACTATAACCAAATTTACAAAAACCAGTGTTGCAAGTATCATAGCAGTACATAAGCCAGAAACTACTAACAAGTAAATGTCATCTGACTAACTACCATGCAAGCTTAAATTAATAAAATACAAATAATAGTTTTACCTGGGATACCATGACCGACGATGACAATCAGTGGTCGTTGTCNACTGATACCTACCAACCAACGCTAGGGGTACTCTTCTTCCCCTTCAACGCCACGAGCCGCAAAGGGGCCACGCAAAAAATACCGGAGAATGCTAGCTCCCATCGCGCTTCACAAGTTCGAGCTACCACTCGTTATCTGAGCTGGGTATCCGAACTCCCACAAGAAAAATTCAGTCAAGATAAATTCTGGCAGTGTAACCTTACACATACCAAACATATCCATACTCCTCCTCCACTATCATTTTTATAGAGTTTTCTTAGTGATTAGTTTCCCAAACCATCATTGGATTCTTTTTATTAAATTTAAATAGGATAAACCTCCCTCGTACACATGTCACCCGATCCCATAGTTACACCAGAGAATCAATTTATTTATTAATTAAATTTGTGTATTTCCCTAACCCACCTAAAAGCATTCCTAAAAACACTCCTTGGTGTCCCTTTATAACCTTACAATTCTTAAATGACTTACGGATTTCTTAAAACCTAGTTGATTTCACAATTAAAGAGTTCCAGAGACTAGATTCCCTATTATGTTAGGCATTCCCCTTTTTCTTTAAGTTTCCACTTTTCTTTAAGTTCCCCTTTCTATCTAAGTTCAGAATTAGTACGTTTAGACATAAGAAACAATGTACCCCTTTTAATAATTTAATCCTTCATTAAAATTTTACTTTAGTTATTAATGTTTTAATTTTATTTACTCCATTCTTGTTACATGTCCATTTAGTTTTTTTTTTTATCCCATGTTCTACTTAGACCTAGGTTTTAAATTCACTAGGCTTGGTGACATTTTTTAAGGGAAGAATTAGTTATTAAACTTTAGTCATACCATCATTCATTTTAAGGCCAACCAAGTCCTAGGGAGGCATAGTTTTCTAGGTACTAGGTTTATTAACTTACCAGAATTAAGATCGTGACGTGCCCTTCAAGACACACTACGTGCTCCAAGGGTTCCACTCGCCTACATTCCTGTTTTATTCACGCGATGTGCCCTTCAAGATGCACTACGTGCTCCAAGGGTGCCACTCGCCTTTTGATTGATTTTGGTAGACGTCAAACCCCTAGAGTCAATACTCCGTCAGGTGACCTTGTGGGAGACTAAGGGCCTCTAAGGAATAAGGACCATGCCTTATTTCACACCCCTTAGAATCATTGTGAGTGGTTTCCACAATCTTCCCTCATGACATCGTGGACCTCTCGAACTAGGTAATTGTTAACCTACAGTTCGAGCCACGATGAGAGTGCTAGTAGGTTGTGGCAGGGTTGTTGCCACACCTCTCCCTCAATGTCCCTGGTTGTCATGCGTGATGCATTTACTCCTAATGTGAGTCTGGTTAGCAAGCTACCATCAGCCTGCATCCACCAACGAAATGTGTCAGCGATAACAATCAGCATCATAATATCTAGTCATATGTCACATTTGTAATATCAAAAACATTCAAACCATAGTAGTCCACTCCCTGACTCGATCCAAATTCCAAGGAGATCCATCAATTCCATCGGCATCCTCTAACGTCCAGTGTACTGCACACTCATGAGAAACCAGTAAATACCACCTGTCGATATAAATATATAAAAATAACATATCATCAGATCCACAACATCTCATAATCGTAATCAAAACAATCAATCGTATAATGAACCAAATAACTTGCACATAAGTGTCCTCAAATAATAAGTCCAATTAGATGTGCGCAAGAGAGGGATGTTACATACACCCCGTCTTATTTTAAACTTTGTCCCGAAGTTTCACAGTATATAAGAGTCGAAATAAAGCGTTTAACGATATCAATATGTCTATCTATCAAACAAAAATGGAAACTGTTGACACATTCCATATGCATCCTCTGAGGTCATCGACTGCAGACTATACTTGTCCTACTATACCCTAACCTAATCTACTGTTCAACATCATAGCTATCAAATGTTGTTGGCCCTTGGGTATGGAAGTAAGCAAAGAGTAAAGCAGAAAAGACGGAATGTGAACTGCGTGGAAGGCACAGTGACTGAGCAAAAGAGCAGAAAAGATGGAGCAAAGTAAGAGAAAGCAAGTCGTTGGACGAGGATATTGAGACTGACAGATCAACAAGGGAGACAGATCGTGGACAACTCACCAAGCATAAAAATGCACCACTCGATGCTTTGGAGCATCGCGTGAGAAGGAAGAAAAGGCAGGTTGGCGAAGCCCTGAAAATGCGGGTCAAGTTGACCTAGGGTTTTAGACACCTAGGGTTTTGGTATCTAGGGTTTTGACACTTATTTATTGGCCTAAGGTTGTCAATAAGATATTTTAATGTATAAATAAAGGTCAAGAGGACCTAGGATTGGGTGGTTGTTGTTATTGTCATTACAAGTTGTTTATTGTTATGAGTGATTATTGTAGTGATATGGAAAAGCATTGAGAAGTGAGGGAAGTTGTGTTGTAAGATCTTTATCTGGGTGCGAAGATCAATCCTACAGTTGGGTGCGCAAGGAGAGAAGAAAGAGAGAAAGAGAGAAGAT
Organism: Picea mariana; assembly: GCA_032191745.1. NCBI lineage: Eukaryota > Viridiplantae > Streptophyta > Pinopsida > Pinales > Pinaceae > Picea > Picea mariana. The sequence continues at coordinate 38,974 of JASDQU010371454.1, read as the reverse complement.
CTGCTAGCTAAGGGCGTAGAGATGAATTGTATGCTTTCATCTTAATATATTATAAAGTACGGTTCTATGGACGTAGCCCTAGGGAGAGGGTGAACCACATACATATTAGTGTTGTCTGTGATTGATGTTGTGTTCTCTTATTTATGGAGATACTATTATTGCATTATTGTGTTAGATCTGATAGATAGATGTGCGAAGTATATCTAAGTTGGTAATTGATATCTAGATGTTGTGTTGTTCTTGTATCAGATCCACTTTGTATTCCCTTGGTTCTAAACATATGTGTCCTACAACCCCCCATAGCTACTTCAGGTGAGACTGCATCTTCCTTGCAGGTGTTGCCGAAAGGGTCAATAGTTAGGGATTGTTGGTGTGCTCTTGGAGTTGAACGCTGGGTTTGCCCTTGTGCCAACAAATGCGAATATCCATAATGTGGATGGGCTCTTCCATGAGCACACCCTCGTTCAATACCTGCAAGGAACTCACATCAATCGTATGTGTAGGATCACTAATATAATGTCTCAAAATAGATACGTGAAAAACATTGTGCATATGCCTCAGAGAATTAGGCAAAGCTATTCGATAACTACTAGCCCCTTCCTTTCCACAACCTCGAAGGGTCCCATGAACCTAGGAGAGAGTATATCACCCTTGCCAAACTTGATCGAACTCTTATGCGGTTTCACCTGCAAAAAGAATCGATCGCCAACTTCATAACTATGGTCGACACGATGCACATCGACATAACTGTTATGTCAATCCTACACTTCCTTGATCCTTTGTCTTATTGTTTTCATTTGATATTCCATTTATTGGATCATTTATGGCCCCACTAGAACCCTATCATCAAGCCGATCCCAACTCAAAGGTGTCTGACATGGTCTCTCGTAAAGAAACTTGAATGGTGCCATCTTAATGGTGCTTTGATAACTGTTGTTGTAGGAAAACTCTACCAGTGGCAAGAAATCTTCCCAACGATTATGTTGGTCCATCACGTACATACGCAACATATCCTCCAAGATTTGGTTTGTTCGTTTGGTCTATCGATCTGTCTCTAGGTGATACGCGGTACTAAAGTAAAGTTGGGTTCCCAAGGCCTCTTGGAAACTAGTCCAAAATCATCTTGTAAATACCGATCCTCGATCATATATAATCCTCTTAGGCACGCCATGCAGCCTCACTATCTCGTTTATGAAAACTTTAGCTATGTCAAGATCTTGATACATCATATGCACAGGAATAAAATGAGCACTCTTCGTTAGAGTGTTGACTACTACAAAAATCGAGTCATGTCTTCTAGCCGTCAGTGGAAATCCAACAATGAAATCCATAGAAATGACCTCCTATTTCGATTCTGGAATAGCGTGTGGTTGTAGTAAACCTTCCAGATGTCTATGTTCAACCTTCAACTACTAACATTCTAGACATCACTTCTTTCAAATTTCTGTGGTGACATTCTATAAATCTTTGCACGTAATTGACTATGTTCACCTTCATTCCTTTCCAAAAGAATAAGGGTTTAAGGTCTTCCCTCATCTTGGTGACTACTGGATGAGCCATGTACACTGCTCTATGAGCCTCGTTTAGGATCAAAATACTCAATTCGTCGTTGGGAGGTATGAAAATCCGATTATTAAATCTCAATAATTTGTCGTTGTCCACAGTAAATCCCTCAAATTTTGTTACCATCATTGTGTTTTGTCCGATAAAATCTTTGACCTCTTTGTACCAATCATTGTCACACTGTAAAGTTATAATATTTTCATGTAGATTTGTCTAAAGAGGCATCACCAAAAATATGCATGGCCTTAGACTCAACGCATAATCCCCTCTATTCATTATTCCTTTTATGTAAGTAATCTCGAAATCATACTCGCTAAGCAATTCTGACCAATGCCTTTGTCGTGTGTTGAAGTCGCTTTGCGTAAAAATGTGCTACAAACCACAGTGGTCCATTTTTAGATCGAATTTTCATTCGATCAGGTATTGCATCCAAACTCTCAATGCATATACAATGGCTAACAACTCCAAATCATCCGTCGTATAGTTCTCCTCGTGCCTTCTCAACTGTCTCTAGCTGTAAGCGATCACATGAATGTCTTGCATCAATACTCCGCCTAAGCCTTCCTTGGATGTGCCAGTGCATACCAAGAAGTGCTACTCCATGTCAGGGACCTTTAGTATCGTAACCATCGTCAATAGCTCCTTGAGCCTCTGAAATGCTTCCGTGCATTTCTCTGTCCAAACAAACTTCTTGTTCTTCTTTTGCAATTCCATAATTGGATTTTCTATCTTCGAAAAACCTTTGATGAACCGTCGATAGTATCCTACTAAACACATGAAGCTATGCACTTCTGGAAAATTTGTCGGCGCAGGCCATTCCATAATATCCTAGACCTTTGCTGGATCCACAATGATACCTTTGCCAGAGATAACATTCAATAAGTAATGAATCTTCGATATATAAAACAAGTATTTCGACAACTTCCCATACAATTTGTTCTCTCGTAGACACTTTAGTACCAAGCACAAGTGTTCATCATGCTTCTCCATTGTATGAGAATATATCAAAATATCATTAATGAATACTTAGACGAACTTGTCCAAGTATTCACAGAACACCCCATTCATCAAGCTCATAAATACCCCTCGGGCATTTGTTAGTCCAAACGGTAAAACAATAAACTCGTAATGTCCAAACCTCTTTTTAAAGGTGGTCTTATGGATGTCATCCTCCTTGATCCACAACTGGTGATACCCTAATCTCATGTTGATATTCGAAAACACCATCGTGTCTTTCATCTGATCAAACAGATCGTCAATCCTTGGCAACAGATACTGGTTCTTAATCGTTTAATTATTCAATTGATGGTAGTCGATGCAAAGTCTCCACGACCCATCCTTCTTTTGTATGAAATTAACAGGCACACCCCAAGACGATACACTTGGATGTATAATTCCTAGTTCCACTAACTCCTTCAGTTTCATTTTCAACTCCTATAACTTCGGGGTCGACATCCGATAACGTGTTCTTTCTATTGGTTCAGTTCCTAGTTTTAGGTCGATGGTAAATTCCAACTCCCTCTCAGGTGGAAACCCTAGTAACTCCTCTGGGAAGACATCTACAAACTCTCTTACTACCGAAAGGTTTTCCAATCCTTTTTCCACGCCTTTTCATTTAATACAAGAATCACATATAGTTGGCATCTCTTGAGCATGCTCTTACATGGTTTTAGGGAAGAGATGAACCTTATGGAAAATCCTTGGTCCCTACCTACAATCATGCCACACATGTCTCTATCCCTCGTCATAGACCAAGCTCAATCGTTTCATCTTACAGTTGCGTATCACCTCAGGTTATTCGATCCAGTTCATACCGATCAAGACGTCATAAGACCATAAGATTATGACATACAAGTTGGCCCTAGTGAAAAAATCTCCCAGGTTAAGGCTACAGCCTGTAACCTTCCCTCCAACCTTCTGTTTGGCTCCTGAAGCCATTTCTACAAAGCTAAACTCGTCATGTTAAACTTCCTTTACCTTAATTATTTTTAGCATTGCACCAGAAATAAAATATCTGTAGCACTTGGATCTATCAAAATACTAAGGGTCTGGTCAGCGACGGTACCTGACGTCTCGAGCATAGTCGACTGGTGCTCTTCCTGGCGGTTATTCACCACTACATGAATCTGATGGGCCTTGCCCAAATATCCCACGGTAGTGGGTTCGGATGATCTAGATGATCTGGTCCTCTCAACTAAGAAGTCACGTTAGTAATGTGTCTCTCCACATGTCCAGCACCCTGTCTTCGGTCCAGTACTCTTGGTACCTGAAGTAGAAGTTGATGGCCCACCGACCTGGAACCTTGGTCTGTTCTGCTAAACATGCCTAAATTGTTGTTGTTGTGGTCGGCATTGTTGCTGGTGTTGTGGTCCTCTGTAAGGAGTATGCTTCCAAGGCATTGTTCACCAAGGTGTAGTGAAGGTGGATCCTCTTAGAGTGACTTGATACCCCAGTGCATGCCTAACTGGTGTATGATGTTGCTGCACACCAGATGTTGTCAGTCCTGTCGGTCTTGTCGGAGTCCTGCTCTGACCCCTACTGATGAGCTCCTCCTCTGCTATGAGGGCCTTCTGGACAACATCATGCAAGGTTTGAAGCATTAAAATCCTCACTTTTTCACGAATGTTGACATTAATGCCGAACACGAACTTGATGACCTTAAGTTTCTTGGTATTCAGGTGTGGAGCATACTAAAGTAGCTCTATAAAACGAGCCTCATACTTGGGCACTGTATGGTCGCCCTGTCGCAAGGTGTTGAACTCATTGAGCTGAAGCTCAATGAATTCCACAAACAAATACCTCTCCTGGAGCCATTCCTCAAACAATTCCCATGACATGTCTTCGACAGCCATGTTCAATTACAACAGGAGTGTCTTTCACCATAGAAGAGCACTCCCCTTCAGTTGAAAGACTGCCATGTAGACTGTGTAGTCACGAAGTGAAAAGCACATTGCTATATTCTCCAACCATGCCTTGGAGGCTACGCCATCCGGGGCACCAAAGAACTTGGGAAACTTGAACTTCTCGAGTTTGTGGTGAATGATACTAGTACCGTCCGGGGCACGCGGTGGACCCTCAAGAGGTGTCGGTGCCTTGCCCTCATCTCTATCCAAATGGCTGATCAGTTCCTCAGACATCCTCTGAAAAAACCGCATTAGCCCAACCAAATCACCCATAGCTATTTGTTCCTACCTGACAACATGTTTATCTCCCTAGGGATTAGACCCCTCAGGCATGGATGATACTGAGGGCATTGCACCTCCTCCCCTAGCACCACGTCGTCTTCCTCTGCAACATCGTCTAACCATGATTTACCTGCACAAATACAAATCAATTAATTAGCGACATTTTATAATCAAGTATCTAATCAATGGAATTCGTAGTGATCCCAAGTCGCAGGTCGAACCGGCTCTGATACCATATGTAACGAATATGACCGTTATGACAACATGCGACGCATAACAAGTACCATATTTTTTTTTATTTGAACGCAAGACAAGTAATGTCAATAATACAATCAAGCATCACAACTCGAGAACGAACACAACGAACGCAATCATGCAACATACAAACATAATGACCTAGTATACTTAGCACATCATGCAGCTTAAGAAACATCAACAGACCTTCAGTCAGGAAAGAATAAAAATGAATATGTTAAATAACATCCACGATCATCCAGGTGCAAAAAGCATCTAATAACCAACATACGTAACATGAACCTTTTCAAGTGAGCGAGAATAAAAAAAGTATCCCATCTAGCATTCAAAACATTTTCAAGGTGAAAAATATAACCACATCCAATCAAAAGTGGACTTCCAACGTGCACAACTAGATAAATCTAAAAATTAGACATTACTTCAATCAACCTTAAATATTCAAACACACAAGAGAGTAAACATATAAAATCTAGTTTATAATCTATCTAGCAATGATAATTGAGGTGCAATTCCATTTAAATGTTGGCGTGCGATTCAATCAATCATCAATAAAAGTTTTATAAACCAACGCATACATTAATATAACAAGACGATAACCTCATTTATTATAAACCTTGCAAAATTGTAAAAGACTAAATAACTATAATTGTTCATACGCCGATCTAGCTCTACAATGCTTGAGTGAGTCTTCATTAAAATCTTGAAAATCCTTGTATCATTACCATCCTTATAAACCTTTCCTCATTAAGATCATGCATCATTGTATCCTTACACATCATGTTAACCTCTACATCATTAATCCATACAACACTATATAAAATGTATCAATACAATTACTAAAACATAGTTTAACATCAATCTAATTATAAAAATCACGTAATTTCCAAAACATTGTATATTTAAACTTAAAATTTGAGCGTTGTCTATTATCATCACAACGGTTATACTTGCAAAGGTTAAGAATCTCTTTTTACTTAAAACAAAAGGTGGGAGACTGTTTAAATAATCAAAATGAAAACAATCTTATGGCCTAACTAATTACTGCTTATACCTCAATAAAATTTAAAGATTCCTCCCATAAAAACACTGCGCATAAGTACCATCTGCGCAGTGGCAGCAAGGAATTGTTGGTATAAAGTTTCGGTCACTTGCTACAGGAAATAGTTTGTAGCAGCAAGGAAGGCGCTGGAAAATGGACAGGAAAAAGTTGCTACAAGGATTAAACAATCCGCTCGCTACAGGATTGGAAATGGCTGCCGGAGGAACTCTTTCAGAAATTTTAAACTTGAAGTGAATTCAACAAGAGTGAGGCAATTAAAGATGGAACCTATATTCTTAATACTCTTTACTAAACAATCAATGGTACAGTGACCCTAAAGCCACCATCCCTTCATTGCATTACCAAAGAATTGGACGAGTTAGAGAAGGCAAGTTGTAATTAACACTAATAATTGCATTAAAGAATTAAGTGTTAAAGCATCTAGAATTGTATGGCCTTCTAAATCTCTAGGATTCTTCTAATTCTGTTACAAAGCTACACACAAATTTTAGAAGGGTGTGATGTCCTGACCTACTTGATCCTTCTAAAATAGAGATACAAGGAAACACATTAGAAGTTTGTAAGTTTTTGTTTTTCTTTTCACAATTGAAAGACAACAAATTTTACCAATAGTTATTAGATTCTTTTATATATAATTTTTGTAGAATAACACAACATCCATTACAGTTTTAACAAACCACACCATATACTTTTCAACATTAAACGTAATACCAAGGAGTGGGGATGAATTTACCTTGAATCCATTGACGTTGAGTAGAAAACCTCTGGTCTGGAGATTATTAAGGTGGGAAAAGTAGATGATAAAGGCGCCTGTCACCCTACTAAACAGAGAGCACAGTCAACCCCAAAAATAAGGAACGAGGGAGAATAAGTATTAAGCATCAGAGATTATCTCAGCCCCAATTCCACTGAGCGAATACGTGTCGGAGGCAGTGATTCGCCAGGTTAAAATTTACGCAAATAAAAAGGGTCCAAATTCAGACTGCGTTTCCCCTCCGGAACCCGCGTCCATCCAAGCCACCCATGAGAGAGGAATACTGAGAGTAGCCACAGTCCTCACTCCGACCAAAATACCAGGGACTCAACTGGGGATAAACAACCGCAGAAAAAAAAAAAGAAAAAAAAACTCATCGCAGAGGAGGAACACCCATGAATTCAGAGGGTAATTGACTCGAGGAGGCAGCACTGGAAGGCTGGGAGGAAAGAAGAGGTAAATTAACCGGTAAGGAGCTCCGAAGGAGATCTCCCAAGGTCGTTGGGAAGTCCCTTGGACAAGCAAAAAGTTTTTGGACCCAAAATCGAGCTTTGAAGGGATATCGCCCAAGATAGCTGGGTAAAGATTACACTGCACAGGGTGAAGTATAATAAATTACAGAGCAGTTGATTAGAACTCCGCACTGTGAGTCTGGGATCGTAGAGAATTAAAGGATATACAAACAAAGAAAAGAAAAATCCGCCAACAAAAGATCAGAGACAATTGACGCCTGTATAACATAGACTCACGAATCTCTAAGGGTAACCAAACTCTTACCAGAAAACGAAGGGAAAACAAATCGATTCTATCACTAAGCCATAGTGTGTCCAAAGTGTGTGCATATGGAAAAGTTTTATTTTCCTTAATTCAGATTACAACTATAACCAAGTTTACAAAAACCATTCTTGCAAGTATCATAGAAGTACATAAGCCATAAACTCCTAAGAAGTAAATGTCATCCAACTAACTACCATGCAAGATTAAATTAATCAAATACAAATAACAACTTTACTTGGGATACCGTGACCTACGATGAAAATACGTAGTCTTTGTCCCATGCCTATGCTTCGTCCAGCTCCGTAGCCAAATGCAAAGAACTGGAAGTGACTATCCCGTGCTTGCGATTCGTCCAAATCCTGCTTGTTAACCGCTGAGACCTCACCGGTACCTCCCAACCAATGTTAGGCGTACTATTCTTCCCCCTGAGTCCCCTGAGCTGCAAAGGGGCCACACACACAATACCAGAGAATGATACCTCCCAACTCTCCTCGCAAGGTCGAGCTACCACTCATTATTCGAGTTGGGTATCCTAACTCCCATAAGAAAAATTCAATCAAGATAAATTATGGTAGGGTAACCTTGCGCATACCAGATGTGATCCATACTCCTCCTCCACCATCTTTTTTATATAGTTCTTACTGATTATTTTCCCAAACCCTCATTAGATTCTTTTGATTAAATTTAAATATGATAAACCTCCCTCATACACATGTCACCTGATCCCAAAGTTGCACAAGAAAATCAATTTATTAATTAGTTAAATTTTCGTATTTCCCTCACCCACCTAAAAGCGTTCCTAAAAATGCTCCTCGGTGTCCCTTTATTCCCTTACAATTCTTAAATGACTGACGCCTTTCTTAAAACCTAGTTCAGTTCACAATTAGAAGGTTCAAAAGACTAGATTCCCTACTATGTTAGGCATTCCTCTTTTTCTTTAAGTTTCCACTTTTCTTTAAGTTCCCCTTTTTATCTAAGTTCAGAATTAGCAGGTTTAGACATAAGCAACAATTTACCCCTTTTAATAATTTAATCCTTCATTAAAATTTTACTTCAGTTATTAATGTTTGAATTTTGTTTACCCCCTTCTTGTTACATGTCCATTTAGTTTTGTTTTTTATCACATGTTCTACTTAGATCGAGGTTTTAAATTCACTACGCTAGGCAACAATTTTTAAGGTAAAATTTATTTATTAAACTTCGGTCATACCATCACTCATTTTAAGGCCGACCAGGCCCAAAGGAGGCATATTTTTCTAGGTACTATGTTTATTAACTTACCATATTTAAGATCACGACATTCCCTTCAAGACGCACTACGTGCTCCAAGGGTTCCACTCGCATTCATTCTTGTTTTATTTGCACAGCATGTCGTTCAAGACGCAGTATGTGGTCCAAGGGTGTCACTGGCATTTTGACTGATTTTGGTAGACGTCAAACCCCTGGAGTCGATACTCTGTCGGGTGACCTTGTGGGAGATTAAGGGCCTCTAAGGAATAAGTACCCTTCCTTATTGTGCACCCGTTAAAATCATTGTGAGTGATTGTCACAGTCTTCCCTCACGACGTCGTGGATCTCTCGAACTATGTAATCGTTAACCTACAGTTCGAGCCATGATAAGAGTGCTAGTGGGCTGTGGCAGGGCTTCTTCCACACCTCTCCCTCAATGTCTCTGGTTTTCGTGCGTGACCCCTTTACTCCTAAAGTGATTCTGGTTAGCAAGCTATTGTCAGCCTGCAACCACCAACAAAACGTGTCAGTGATAACAATCTACATCATAATATCTAGTCATATGTCACATATGTAATATCAAAAACATTCAAACCATAACAGTCCACTCCCTGACTCGATTTGGAGTCCAAGGAGATCCATAGATACCATCGACATCCTCTAACGTCCAAAGTCCTGCACACTTAGGAGAAACCAATCAATAGCACATGTCGATATAAATATAGCAAAATAACATATCATCAAATCCACAACATCTTATAATCATAATAAAAACAACCAATCGTATAATGAACCGGATCACTTGCATGCATATGTCCTCAAAGAATAAGTCTAATCAGGTGTGTGCAAGAGCGAGATGTTACACTAGTATTGTCTTTTTTTAATTCTTTTTGAAGTTTGAATAGTGTTTAATATAAGGACTGTTGGCATATGTGAAATCCATATTCCTGAGTGCATTATACAATTTTTGTCTTGGTTTAAGGTTCTGACATGTTTATAGTACAAAGGATAAATAGTGAAATATCTTGTGTACAAATTTTATCCCTTTATTCATTCTACTCTAAAAGTTATTCCCTAGGGAGATTAGGATTTTTGGTTGCTCCATATTTCAGTCTAAAAAACGTGTTCTTGGGAAAATTGTTATATATGAAGCTACATAACTCCAAATTGATTGAAACCTATTCCATTGGTTAGGTTACAGACTAAGTTTGTACTTGTAAAAATTTCAAGTTTTTAATTGATTATAGTGACACGTGAAAATACGTACACATTCTCTCTCCTGAAAGCGAAAAAAAATAAGCACATCTTGGGAAAGTTATCATAAAATTATATTGGAGAATCCAATCTTGGTATAAACTGTGGGGTTGGAAAGAAGACACATTAGGCTACCTCAGGTATAAATTTTAGATTCAGAAGGGATGAAATTGTAGAGCTACAATAGAAGAAAGGTAAACTAGAAGAACAATTTCAAAATCATGGTTTTAAATGGTGCGTTTTTTTTTGGAAATTTTGATATCTTTTGTCTAGAAGATCCAATTTGGGTGATGTCATTATATTGAATTCCGACGTATTTAAATGTATGTGTTGTCATTACTTGTCAATGCTACAACCCGAGGACTGTGTGGTTCTTCCACATACCTAGAGTATATCGGAAGGCCCGTTTCTAATGGTTAAGAATTATACAAAAATACTATGGAATTGAGCTCCCATGTACATGGCATATATCAGGAGACGCCCTATAATCCTGAGATAAACTAAGTAAACCATTTGGTTGTCTTTCTTCTATAGTACACTGAGAAAAACACTCTGAGAGATCACTCTCTAGTACCTGAGTATTAGGATAGTATGGATAAGGACATGGTCATGTCTCCTTAATTAGTTCCCTGAGATATTGGGCTTAGTACTATTGTTGGACCCTGCATGTATATTAGAGAGTTATAGAACTTGACACTCCGTTATCTATGAGAACCTCTTTCTAATCCAATTATGAATTCCTACCTTGTAGTGATACTTGGAAAAATGACACCAAAAAATGGAGTTTATACACCAAATAATCCCTCAGATAGTCCTACTTGGACTCTTGATGAAGGTGAAGAAATGAGAAAGGAAATAGATGATTTACAAAAGAAGGTAGTAACAAAACATGACCTACAAAGGATAATGGATTCAACTAAAGCTAAGTTGGAAGAAATGATGGATACTAATATGGATGGCTTAGAAAAGGAGATCATGGAAGGGTTGAAAAAGATGTTAATAGAGAGACCACCTAAAAGTGACAATGTATACCATCAAATTCATGATGAGGACACAAGGAAGATGAATTAAGACTGTAGAAACTCTATCTTTGGGTTGAAGATCAACCACTTTCCTAAGATCGATATGAGAAAGTTTGATGGAAATGATCCAATCACATGGATACTCCCAATGGAGTAGTTATTTAATCTACATGATGTGCCTCAAACACAAAATATATGAATTGTCTCCTTGTATTTAGAACCTAATCAGTTTGTGTGGTATCAATGGCTTTGTTCTCACAAATCACTTGTCACTCGAACAGTTTTCATGGAATAAATGATAGCACACTATGAGCATACAAGGAGAAATGCATTCTTCAGCCAATTGATAAATCTCAAGCAAAAGGGTTTATTTGTGGAGCATATTGAGAACTTCCAAAGATTGAATATAAAGGTAACATATATTCTAGATGAACACCCTATTGATGTCTTCATAGGAAATTTAAAGGATAGTGTTCAAGAGGAGGTTCTCCTTTGGGAACCCAAATAATTGGAGAATGCATTCAGAGTGGCGAGAAATGTTGAAAGTAAAAATATGGATATTGCTACTAGAAGGACCACCACTAACATCTATTGAGACAATAATGTTCCTTCTTTTAAACCATCTCAACCTATAAGGTTAAAACCTAAAAAAATGGAGGAAATAAATGATTATACTGAGAGGGGGGTGAATCAGTATCGAGTATAGTTTAAAAAAAAAAAAACTTATACTTCAATCAGATTATATAGTCAATTACATCCAATGAGAAATGAACAATAGTAGAAGAGTTACACCAATACACCATGCACAATATATGAGAAATAACCAATAGTTATTGTTTAAGGGAAGTAATGACTTCCAAAGGTAGCTACAACTTCCAAATATAAAGGGAGGGATAAACCTCCAAAAGAAATATGAAATCCTCCAATACCAAGAGAGGATTGATCTCCCCATCCTTGCCCCTTCCTTCCACCCAAGAATATGTGAGAGATAATAAAAATTTACATTCAATTATCACCATCAACCAACCATCACATAGAACCTGATAATGCTTCCTGAGACTTCTCCAACTTCTGCAATTATTCACTTCTTAGAATATTTTGATCCTATATAATATAACTCAATGTATTCTCTAAAACACCTCCAAGTTTCACTCCTTGAATCCTCCTAGAAAAGGACTTATAGATAAAATGGTGGACCTTATTCAAGTTTGGCTTATTTAGAAGAGAGAACTTGTACAAAATGCCCCGTGCTCAATATTTAACATAAGATTCTGAAATTCATAGACAGGATACTATAATCTGTACTCTTTTCAGTGAAATTGGTCTCCCTTCATTTGGATTCTCTATGAAGAAGTTATGACTGTTTTACCGGGAACACCTATTTATGAATAGCTTCAGGAATAGTCAAAAACCCTATCTTCCACATAGTGTATCTCCAAAATTATAGAGAATAAAGAGAGCAATTTTTTACCATAGGTACCTATATATGTCTTCTGAATAGCATACAAATTTCTCCATCTGAATCGTTATATAAAAAACATTATAGCTAAAATGGTAAGATGGCCTGTAAATAACAAACCTTAGAACACATCACTAAAAGACTTCATCCTCCCCTAAAATTCATCCTTCTTTACTTCAGATTTCCTCTGAAATTCGACTTATATGTCCTTGTTCATTAACAAACTTGTGTGTGTTGAAAAATGAATCTATAATGAGATGTATTTATACCCTTTATGTCACTTCCTTTTAACATTAGGGCCAACATGTAGTTTATTCTTCAATTCACATTTTCATCTTCAAAAATTCATTTCTCCTCAATCGTGAGGATCCAAATGATTTGCCACATACCACTGCAAGTGACATGACTTATACTATCCATCCATGGGTGTTGTACCTGCATGTGTAATTTCCTTCATGTATATCTACTTCGATCAATTGTTGAGTCCAAAATCCAATGGCTAGGGTTGACATCAATGACTACAACCAATGGCTAGGGTTGACATCAATGACAACAAGAAATCTTCCAACAATATCCCCCTTTTTCATTGATGGAAACACTCATGCTCCCCCTATCATCATGATACCAATTTATCTTCCTCTTTGACATCAATGGCAAAGGGTGGGGATGCTCCCCCTGAGTTCAATGGAATAAGGTGACCTTCCTCTTTGAGGTTGCTCCCCCTGAACATGTGGCACTCAATAATACTTCATCCTTATTTTTTGTCTTTGGGACCTTTTTTTCCTTGGAATCCTTTTGTGTGGATTATGTCTTCTCTCTCTTCTTCATTTCTAGGATGTATATGTTGTTTGGTATTCTTGTTGTAGTTGCAACCAATCTTCCTGAGTTATTTTCTCTAATTTTACATTTTCGAGAGTCAAACGTAAGAGTGTATCCTTGATCACATATTTTTTCTGACACTAAGGAGATTATGCTTTAGATCTTCAACCAATAGGACTTTTCCTACTTTTACATTTTCACTTCCAAGATTTACAGTTCCTTTTCCAGGTATTTTGGTAGATGAGTCATCTCAAAATGCAACATTTCCACCCTTTTTCTTCAAAGTGACAATTTTTCTTTGATCTCTAGTCATATGAGATGAGCACCCACTGTCTATGAACCATTCATCTTCTTCTTTGCATTCTTTAGTGACCAATGTTATTTGACAATTTTCGTTGTTTGGAATTTATTTCCTTTTCCATGTTGTAGTTGGTATAGGGACATTTGGCATAGGATTATCTTCCTTCATTTCTTTGCAATCTCGTTCTTTGTGACCAAGATTATTTCACTTGTAGCATACAATATTTTCATCCATTAATGGGTCAAATGGATTATAATTTTTTTTGATAGGTCTGTGAACATTTCCATATCTACTATTTGTACCATTCATGTATCTTGCGTAGTTATTCATTTCATTGATTCTACAATTGATTTCCTTGTGTCCAAAATTTCCACAAGTATAACAATGTCCAAGAAAAAAAAATTGATATCTTGGAGCAAGTGATCTTCTTTGTGGTGTACTCCATATGGGTTCACAATATATTCTTATGTAGTTTCCTTCATAATGATTTCTTTCGTACCTGATGGGAGATGATATTCTTCATGTCTCATTCCTTCTGAATTATAGTCTTCTATCTTGTTGTTCAACTTGCCTTGGAGTGTTGGTTTCATCCTTTTCATCTTCCTTCTATTGTTTTGTTGTCTTCAAGCTGTCATTGTATCCTAGCCCTATCTTCTTGTTTCGAGATATTTGACTGCTAAGGATCGCATCTAATGTTTCAGTGATTTTTTTGAACTTCTTCAACTTTTCTATTGTCAATAGTAGATCCCCTTTTGTGTGATCCAATTCTTCTTTCAATTTCTCATAATATTCTAATTTTTCCTTGAATCT
>JASDQU010371454.1:2912-14948 GCA_032191745.1 Picea mariana | reverse complement strand
TGACATTGCCTAGACCTGTCCAACATTAGTCTTAATAATTCTACATGACCTTTCAAAAGACTAAAAATAGTCCATTCATCCAAATGTACCTCTAAGAACTTATGTATGAAATCCTTAAAGGAATCTATGACCACCCTTGAAAATATATTTGCTTCTTTCTTCATTCCAAAGGGAATAACTTTATATGGATAGGATCCCCATTTTGTAGAAAATGTAGTCTTATGCCTATCCTTTGGAGCTATTTTAATCTGATGATAACCTGAGAATCCATCTATGAATGAATATGCTTCCTGGACACCAACATTATCCAAGATCTCATATGTATAAGTGGTAGGGAAAGGATCATGTAAGAAAGCATCATTCAATTTCCTTCGATCTACACAAATTTGTATTCCCCCTTGTTTCTTTTCCTGAACTACCATGGGACTAATCCGTTTGGATTCTTCCACTAGCTTTATGATAATAGCTTCTAGCATTCGGTCAAGATTTTCTTTCACTTTTTTCTTATATACCAGATTCAGTGAGGTCTCTATCTAACAAGTCTAAAATCTAGGTTTAAGGGTATATTCATCTCATCCAACTCACCTGCTATGCCTTTCATCTCTATAAAGATCATTGGAAACAGGTTGTTGTATTCAAGTAGTAATTATGCTATCCTTTATAGTGTTTTCTCATCCTAGTAGTATCCAATTCTTTCCCTTTTGATGCAGGAGCATCGTCAACAAGCACGCATGGTAGGACAACTCAGTGCTTGGGAATCATTTTGGAATCTTAAAACGCTAGCAGTTACTGTGAATCTTTCGGAGCTGATTAAAAAATGGAAGAAGATCAAACGCTTGGAATTGAATGATCGTGATTGATATGGGAGTTTCACTCCTAGTATTGAATGTAACTGAACTTAGATAAAGATGAAGATAAATAATAAAGAATAAGGAAAACAAAAGATAAAGAATCGGGATACAATGGTAGCCAAGATGAAGGCTAAATTCATGCCCAAATATTATCAGATCAATCTGTTGAGGAAGCTAAAGAACCTAAGATAGAAGGGTATGATAGTTAAAGAGTACACAGAGGAGTTCTACAAGCTGAACATCAGAATTGGAAAAAAAGAGAAAGATGAAGAAAAAATTTCTAGGTATATAAATGGCCTGAGGTACAAAATCTAGGATGAGATCAACATGATGTCAGTAAGGATAGTGGAGGATCCTTATCATTTTTCACTAAAGGAAGAAGATAAGTTGGCCAGAAAACAAAACCGATGAGGAAGAGGTAGGAGCCCGACCCCGAACAAAGGCAAGGGATTTGCCAATGAAAAGGCACATATATCCAAAGATGAGACTGAAAAACCACACAATCACTCAGAAAGAGGAGGAATTTCCCAAGGAAGACAAGGTGGTGGAAGAAGTTCTTCTAGAGGAAGAGGAAGAAGAAAAGGAGGAGAAGTAAGGTGTTATGCCTGTGGAAATATAGGGAACGTGTCTTGGGAATTTTTCAAGAAAAAAAAATAAGGAGGAGGTGAAGCTCACATTTCATTATCACAAATAAGGAATGTTGAAGGATAAGGAGAAGAGGATGGAACATCCCTGATGTTGAGAAAGTTTCTCTTAAAATAAGAGGCAGAGGTTGAAAAGCTAGTGCAGAGGAACAGTCTATTTAGGACAACTTGCAAGACTAATGATAGAGTATGCAAGGTGATAATTGATAATGGGAGCACTGATAACTTAGTATCCACATAGATGGTGGAGAAATTGGAGCTGGAGACAACTGCACATTCGAAGCCATAGAAAGTATCATGGTTGCAGAAATGACACGAGGTAATGGTTACTAAGAAATGCCTTGTTGAATTTAAGATAGGAGGATATAGAGATGAAATTCTATGTGATGTAATTCCAATGGATGTATGTCATATCTTTTTGGGAAGACCATGGCAGTTTGACATGAATGCCATTCANTGAAAGAGGAAGCCAGCACAAGCATACTTCTCATGAGCAGGAAGGAACTCGTAAAAGAAGATAAGAAAGAGTAGGAGATGCAGTTTGTTGTAGTGAGGAAACCCAGAGTTATCCTTACAAGTACTTCTATGGATGATTTAGCTGAAGAAGTTCAGGAATTGTTGGATAATTTTGTTGACATAGTGGTGGATGAGCTACATAACTCATTGCAACCCATTAGAAGTATCATCCATCATATTGATTTGATACCAGGAGAAAGTCTACCAAACAAAGCAACATATAGACTGACACCTCGAGAGAATGAGGAGGTGAAGAACCAAGCCCAGGAATTATTAGATAAGGGTTTGGTCAGAGAGAGATTGAGTCCATGCGTAGTTCCAATGGTGTTGAGTCCAAAGAAGGATGGAGGATGGAGAATGTGTACAGACTCAAGAGCCATTAACAAGATCACCATTAGGTATAGATTCTCTTTGCCAAGAATGGATGATTTAATGGACTGTTTAATTGGAGCAAATTTATTTTCTAAGATAGATTTGAAAAGTGGATATCACCAAATAAGAATGAGAGAAGTTGATGAGTGGAAGACAAAATTTACGACAAATGAGGGTTTGTATGAGTGGCTTATTATGCATTTTGTATTAACAAATGCCCCGAGTACTTTTATGAGGTTGATGAATGAAATACTAAAAGTGGCAAGTTTGTGGTTGTATATATGGATGATATACTGGTCCTTAGCAGGACTAAAGAGGATCATTTGAGACACCTGACACTAGAGATAGGGAGACTACAACATGAGAAGTTGCTGATAAACTTGAAGAAGTCATCTTTTATGAAGACATAACTCATTTACTTGGGTTTTGTGATCTCTTCAAATGAACTAAAGATGGATCCAGAGAAGGTGAATGAAATCAAAGAATGGCCATCACCAAGGAGTATGTTTAAGTTAAGAAGTTTCCATGGATTAGCGAGTTTCTATAGGAATTTCATTAGAGATTTCAGTGGGATTTGTGCACCAATGATGGATACAATGAAGAAGAGGCACAAGTCTTTTAAATGGACATAGGAGGCCGAGAGGAGCTTCAATATACTGAAGGAGAAAATAACAGAACGACCAATTATAGTCTTACCAAATTTTGGAAAGACATTTCAAGTGAGATGTGATGCAAGTGGAGCTATAATTGGAGCAGTTTTGAGCGAGGACAATAAGCCTATTGCCTATTTCAGTGAGAATATGAATGAGACTAAGAGAAAATACTCCAGATATGATAATGATTTTTATGCCATAATTCAATCCTTTAAGAAATGGAGACATTACCTTGTTCCACAAGAATTTGTCTTCTATAGCCACAACCAAGCTTTACAATTCATAACTAGACAGGAAAAATTGAATCAGAGGCATGCAAAGTGGATTGAGTTTATGCAGAATTTTACTTTTGTCATAAAACATATTGTTGGGAATGCTAACAAAGTTGTTGATTCATTGAGCAGGAGTTGTTTGATTCTGTAGGAATTTCAGGTGAAGACCTTGGGGTTTGGACACCTGAAGGATATGTATTTTGATGATCCAGATTTCAAGGAAGCATAAAAAGCATGTGAAAATCTTTTGATGAGAGATAGGAGCTAGTGGACAAAGTATATGATTCAAGAGGGATTGTTGTTCAAGGGAAATCAGTTGTGCATACCAAAAATTCTCAATGAGGGATAACCTTTTGAAAGAAAATCATAGTGGAGGATTGGCTAGACATTTCAGACATGATAAAACATTTTCACAGTTGAGAAGTTCATACTATTGGCCAGGAATGAGAACATAAGTGATAAAATTTGTGAACATATGTAGAATCTACCAACATGCAAAGGGTAAAATATAGAACATTGGATTGTATCAACCATTGCCAGTACCAGAGAGGCCTTGGGATGAAATAAGCATGGATTTTGTATTGGGACAACCAAGAACGCAAAGAGGATGTCATTCCATATTTGTGGTGGTGGATAGATTTTCAAAGATGGCACACTTTATCCCATGCCAGAAGACTAGTGATGTGACACATGTCACAAATTTGTTTTTCAAGGAAGTTGTGAGACTTCATGGACTACCCAGGAGCATTGTCTCAGATAGAGACACTAAATTTGTTGGTCATTTCTAGAGAACATTGTGGAACAATTTAGGGACAAATTTTTCCTTCAACTCAACTTATCACCCTCAGACAGATGGATAGACTGAGGTGGTAAACAAAAGTTTGAGAAATGTATTGAGGAGTTCGGTCACTGAGCATCATAATCAGTGAGATCAGATTCTTCCATAAGAATAATTTGCATACAATGACTCACCAAACAAGAGCACTGGAAAGAGCCCATTCCAAATAGTGTATGGAATGCAACCAAGGGGAGTATCTGAGTTGAGATACTTGGAACAGAGTGAGATTAGAAGTGTTGGAGAAAAAGATTTTGCTGCAAAAATACATAAGCTCCATAACCAGATCAGAGGATAGTTGCAGAGCTCTAGCCAAGAGTACAAGCATAGAGTTGATCAACATCCTGGGGAACTTCAATTTGAAGTAGGAGATCAGGTTCTGGCACATCTCAGGAAAGAAAGGTTCCCTAGGGGAACATATAACAAGTTAAAGATGAAGAACATAGGGCCATGTAAGTTCTTAAGGAAGTTTGATGCAAACACCAATGATATTGAGCTGCCATATGATGTGGGCATATCACCCATATTCAACATTTCATACCTATATCCTTATAGGTAATATGAAACAGGGGGATTAGAATATGAAGAGAAGATTCAATGGGAGAAACAAATTACCATAGAATAAAAACCACAGATGGAGAAGATCGTTGATCAGAGGATTGATAAGAAGACCATGAGAAAGACCTATTTTAAATCTCTGGTCAAGTGGAAGGGACACCCAATAGAAGATGCCAGTTGGGAAAATGAAGTTGATATCCAGAAGCATGGAAAGTCAGTGCAAGAGCTCATGGATAGGAGTCCATGAAATTTTTTCCAGAGGAGTATGATGAAGGAGCACTGTCATCAAGCATGTATGGAAAGATAACTCAATGCCTAGGAATTATTTCATTATCTTAAAATGTTGGCAGTTACTATGAATCTTTCAGAGCTGATTGAAAAATGGAAGAAGATCAAACACTTGGAAGGGAATGATCACGAGTGATCTGGGAGTTTCACTCCTAGTCTTGAATGTAAATGAACTTAGATAGAAGTTAGGTTTTCATTTTGGAGTAGATGAATAGTCCAGGGGAACCCTAAGAAATCTCTGAGATAAATAGAGGTTTTGTACGCCCAAATGAGGCTGTTGCGAGTTAGTAGCAAATTTATGAGTTTTTAGTTGTTGTTTTGTTCATAGGTGTAGCCATTTTTATGTTTGAATGAATATAACAAAGGAAAATTTATCTAATGTGTGGTGTTGTGATTGTTTTACAATTCCCTGTTATTGTCATTTTCATGAATGACTGAATCTAGTTACGAGTGTATGTAGTTTTGAAATGTTTATATAAATTTCAAACGTTTCTCTTCGTCGATTCTATGTAAGGTGTGCACACAATCCACAAGGAGTGCATTGATAGAGTTTGTTTTGACTCATAAGCTCAGAAGAGATAGTGTAAAGTTTCCTTTGCAAGGAGTGAAAAGTGACTGCTGGAAGGTGTGCACAGTCATCCGCAAGAACTCAATCCTTGTGTAAGAATCTGTTTCAAGGAGTGCATAGATCCAAAATTCGATTAAGTATGGAAGGGGATATTTAAGGAGTCAAAGGAGAAGAAGGCGAGAAATATCAGAAGGAATGACACTTCCCAGAAGTCCAGACGAGTTCCAAGAGACAGACTCATAGGAGGAACAAAGGCCAAGGCCTTTGAATACTTAGAAAATCTTCTAAGTTGGAGGAATTCAGAAGCTCATGAGGAAGAGCGACAATGACCATTGGATCACAGTTCAAAAGACTAACAGTCGTTTGATCAAAGAAAGGTGTGCCAGCCTTAGCGTAGACTAAAATTACCAAATTTCTGAAGTTTCAAAGTAATCTGGGACCATCCATCGTCAAGAAGGACAGGTGGCATGAGATCCACAACTTCAAAAGTTTGTGGACGAGGAGGTAGTGAAGGTGCCGAAGGAGATCTGGACCATCAACTCCAGAGGGATACATGGCAATTGATCATGGACTTCGGAGAAATCACTTCTAGAGTTTTTAGTTAAGAATTGAAACTCCTGAAGCCTGGAGAGTTGGAGAGTCGAAGTGAATCTCAATCGTTAGATCTAGAGGATAGGTGGTGTGAATCTATGGATTCCGGGTAAAAACCTGAAGTAAACATCAATCGTTGGATTGTCTGAAGTAGATCTGAACCACTAGATCTACAGAATAGGTGGCATGAATATGTGGATTCCGAGCAAAGGCTCGAAGAAAATGTCGATCATCGGATTATTCGAAGTAAATCCCCACCATCTAATTCAAGAGGACGCGTGGAAGAATTCAATGTATTTCAAGGGGGAGTAAAGTTTGAGACATGAAAAACCCAAAGTCCTAAGGCCTACAAAGATCATAGTCATCGATCCGGGAGAGGTAAATCTGGACTGTTGGTTTCCATAAAGGTAGATCTCATTCATTTGTTTATAATCATTGTCAATATCGTGAGATCGACGGTCACCTTGCATTGCGGGGACATAAGATGCCTGAGTTTTAAAAATTTGAGGGTGGACTGCAATCGAGACCACTGTTTTGGAAAAAGGGCATGTGGTGGCTAGAGGTGAATTGCAGGGAGAAAAGTAGTTTGATCCCAACCCACTCTTGGCTTGCCCACAATTGTGTGTCTATGCAAGGACATAGCTCGAGTTCATATGATGGAAAGGGATAATGGGAGAGGATCTTGTGCCTGAAACCTGTGAGTTCAGCAGCACCAAGAAAGGGGTCACAGGTGCCATAGAGACTGCATTAGATGACAAGAAGGGCCTGTGTTATTTCATAAGGGAGAACATTAATGTCTCATAGAGGCAATTCGACTCAAAATTGAATATCCTTGACCGGGAGGCCGCACAACTCTTAGGAGAGAAGGGGGTATGCATCACCTTTTATGGTTTTCTTATGTCCCAATGCTGACTTTCTTGACCTTAATTGGTGTATAAAATGCCTCTGACTCTAGAGATGGACCTTCCACCTCTCTCTCACCTTCAATATATTTTATCTGAATGTTTCATATATCATCTTCTTCTGGTTCTTCCTTTGTGACATGGTAACATGAGAGTAAGTGCTTTACTATCTGTCTATTATGATATTGATAGTTTCCACCTCAGGTTCCTCAAAAAATATAATTCCTTGTATCAGCTTCAGGAATGAACTGGTATTTGGGTTCTCATGCTCAAATGAGAAGGTTACCACCAAATTCTGTCGTAATATTGTCCATTTTGTAGTGCCTCTGCGCAATTCCTGTTCTATGTAAGAGTTCCCTGGTTTCCATTCCAATGTATGAATAAAGTAATGAGGCCATTCTTCTGGTGGTGTCAACCTCCACTGTGTTCTTCATTTCTCTATGTGCTCAACTTGTCTTCCTCGCCCATCATATTTTTTCAATGTACTGTTCCCTTGTTTCATGCCAAATATAATGCACAATAACTATTTACACTGATGCTAGTCTTGAATTGTTTCCTTGTGTGCACCCCACCATCTTGCAGGTTTTGACTTTAGTGAAATATCTAGGGATAACAACCTCTGATTTTCCAAAAACTTCTTCTTCATAGTTTGTCAAGAATTCTTCTAGGTCATTCAAACCATGAAAAGTGGGAGGTTCCCTTATCTCTATACCCTTCTCTGAGTCTGAGGCACACAATGTAATGCTTCTCTAGTTGAGTACCCCATTTGGATTTGGGTTGACATAATCTTCTTCTCGTGCAGTAGTCTTATATAGTTGATTTATTTATTCCAAGTCCAAACATGTCACCTCTACAAACCTTTCTCCTTCTTAGGGTTCCAATGGTGCAATCACTTTGTACTCACCTAATTCAAAACTCATTTTTCATGTCTTAAGGTTGATCAAAACTTGGTTATCAAATTCCCATTCCAATATGAGTAATGATGGGTAGGGTGTTATTCCATCCACTATTTATATAACTTCGAAATATTCCACAATGCGTAGTCCATCCAAGTCTACTATCACACATTTAAGTCTTATAATTGGTAACACTCTATGTTGATTTGCTAATTTCAACTATAGATGTGAATATCATAATGTGGGTTCCCCCATACACTGTCATGTCTTCTTAGGTAAGACATTCACTTCAGATCCTAAATCAAGCATGACATCTCCCATATTGAAATCCCCAATGTTGGCATTTAACCTGAATTCCCTACTTGTTCTTCTCATTGTATAGAAATGATTAACTGTCTTTTGTTCTAACTTCCCTTCTACTTCTGTGTTTCATCTTTCTAGCAAGTTTTGTAATACCTTGATGGATGATGGATCATTCAATACCTTTACACATGACTGCAGGAAATTATTTAGGTTACTTACTTTCTCTGAAGGTTGTCCTTTTCTGGTGTGATCCATTAAGGGTGGCATCTCATAAATTGGATGATCCTAAGTTTTCTTTGCAATTTATGTAGAAACATTGTTCTCTTTTAGAATCTCCTATATGGCCTCCTTAAATGTCTCATTTTCTTTCTATGTGTCAAAATGATTATGTGGCTTAGTGTTCTTCTTGATCCACTGGTGTTGAACTGGATCATGTTTTACTACATCATCTCCCATCTTGGCTCTTGCTCAACTAACTATTTTAATGTTCTTCCCATCATCTCTAGCTTCTGCCAAAATCCTCTAGGCATTTTGATTGCTCTGGTTCATTTTTTCCTGTATTTTTCCTAATAATGTTGGGTTGTTTTCTGTGTTGTGGTCTACTGTGCAACAATACATACATTTCATAGGTGAAAGTGGACAGTCTCATGCATAGTGTCCTGGTTGTTGAAAAATATGGCAGACTATTGGTGCTCTGCCTCTTCCAAGTCCCCCTCTACCCAGACCTCCACCTCTGAATCCACCGCTATCTCTATGTGATGCATTGTATTGTGGTATTTGGTTATAATTTGGGGTATTATACTGTGGATGCACATTTTTGTACTACGGTTGTGCAGGATTGAATTATGGTTGTGAATTATTGAATTACGGTGCGACTTTCCCTACCATCATCTCTTCTTGCACTCTGTAGGTGTTTGAAGTTATCTCTCTTATCAATTCTAGTGTTCTTCATTCCTTGTCATCATGATCCACTCATTTACGAAAATTGCAGTAAGAACTTTTTGGCACGGTCCTATACTTATGCATCATTGGAAAATTATATGGAGCATTCCCATGTGTCTTACAAATTTCACACCACAGTCCTCCTTTATGAAGGGGGTTTGGCACCCCTATAGCCAAGTACTGTGAAAAGGTTGGAAATTCATTCTTACGGTGTCCTTTTGTCATGCATAATGTGCACCAGACAACTTATCTCTTCTCTTTCCCTTTATTCTAGTTCAACTACAATTTCAAGTTCTTCATATCCTCATTCAACTCTTCTACTGATGGATCTGTCTATTGATACTAGTTTTCTTCTAGCTACAGGGTTTATTGTAGAGATTCTGCATAAGTTTGGAACTTCTGATGTCTCAAGGGATACTTCAAGTGTGGTAATAGTGAGTCCACAAATAACTTCCTATGTTTCATGTTAGTAATAGAGTACTTCAACTTACCTTTCATATGTTTGAACCTTTGATCAATCTCCCAAGAAGGCTCACCTGGTTTTTACTTGATCTCAGTCATTTTGTTCATGTACTGGTCTTATGACCTTAGCTTCTTAAATTCATTTACCAACAACTTTTTCACCTCTGCGATAGTGTTTGGTGCTCCTTGTGGACTGTTTACATCAAGACTCATGTACCAGTCTAGCATGTGGTCTCTGACTATTAAATCAAACTGTGTGACTTTTGTATCCTTGTATTTGACCTACTTTTCTTCCCATATCTTTTCACAGATGAATAAATGCTTCTCAGAGTCCTCTAATGCCTCACCACAAAACTATGGTAATTATATAGTGGGATCTACTATTGCCTCTATGTGGTGTAGATAGTTGATTGTTACCTCCTAAGCTTCTTTGTCCTCTATTGGATCCCTGACTTGTTGCACCTCTTCTACTAAAAAATTGTTTTTTTAAAGTATTAGTCGCACATGGGATTGTAGGTTCCACACTAATTGTGATCTAGACTGGAGTTATGCCTTATCTTCTTGAACCTGGACCTCTCTTTTTCCTTTCATATGTTGTGTGCAGTATTTCCTCAATATGCTCCATAGCCCATATATTCTCTACCTCTTCCTCGTCACCCACCAAGACTTATCTGTCCGCTATGACACTCTTTTTGTTATTCATCTTATATTGGTAAGGTCTATCACTACACGTCATTCCATATTTTCATAGTATCTACTTTGTCTGGTCCTTTTCCATCAATATCGGGTCCATGGCCTCCTTCTTATTCCCCTTATACAACTCCCTATCCATTTCTCAGACTCATGTCAGTGCTTCCCCACTTCCCCCATGCACGCAGGGAAGTTTAGTTGTCTAATTCCATGTTCGTCATGCCTTTTTCATACAATAAAATATTTATGGAAGTATATAGTGATATTATGTACCTACCAATGGGTCCCTTCAAAAAGTCTTGCTTGGAAGTAGTGTATGACTTCGCAGTATCACATGAAAATTCAGTAATAAACCCTGCAATAATACTGTCTAACCAAAAATATATTGTGCACGTACATCTATTATTGACTTGATACAACTATGTGATCTCCACATGATGCCACTCTAGTTACAAATTGCACAACATATTCGCACCTCAAAGAGATTATGGGGGACTGCAAGAATCATATGTCTACAGTCAGGGATGGGATTGGGACTGTGATCTGTTCCTTTTCCTCATGGATCACCATTATTATCCATTCATTTAAATCAAGTATTCATTCATTAATCAAATTATGCATGCATGATGTTATAATCTACTCTAAAAATCCATTATTTAACCAAGAAATAGAATAAATAGTAAAACACCCATTCAGACACATTAACACAACCTGTTTACTATGGTTCACCCCCCCTGGGGCTACGTCCACAAAGATATGTCTATTATTCTCTTTTATTCACCATTCTGCAAAATTTGCATTGCGTGCATTACATTATTCAGGATTACAATAAAAGAGTAGGGTAAGTACCCTTCATGAGGTGGGATAGAACACACGAGGCTCCACATCTTGTGACCTAACCCTCAAAATCCTGCTCACTAACTTATTCAGACCAAACTATATCTCCTTGACCAACCTATACTAGACCTCATAGGAATTTATTTATACTATCCTATTGGCTCATCGCCATTACATTCATGTCAAAAACCCTAACCCTAACATGGATAGGCTTGTTTGCATGTGTGCTACAATGATTTTCCTCGGTCTTGGGCATGCTTCTGTTCCTCCATATTCCACATGTTTTTTTTTCTCTAGATATCGCGCTCACTCAAAAATAGGATTTTCTCTCGCAAAATAGGATTGCTCCAACATGTAATAGTGCTAATTGATTATGGTAGTACTCATAATTTCATTCACTGTAAATTATCCAAAGCTCTCAATTGCTTTATATATCTAGTGCCATAGTTTCAAGTAATGATTTAAAATGGAGGAACTATCGATTGCTTAGGAAAATTCCATAATATCAATCTTACTATGGGGGAATATGTAATGAATAGTCCAATTATTTCTATACCTATTTGTGGTGCTGACATCATACTGGGGGTCCAATGGTTACAATCATTGGGAACTATGGATTTTAATTTTCAAGAACTTTTCATGAAATTTTCATTGGAAGGAAATGAATTCGAGTTAAAGCAAATCACAAGGAAACACAGTAAGGTGGAAATATTTAATGGAATGACAAATTATTGAAAAAGGGGCATTAGGGTGTAATTGTACAACAATGCTCACTATACATTCAAACATATAAGCCATATATTACCCTATATCTCTAAGGCATCATTGATAATAATTCCAAAGTATTTGAAGATAT
>JASDQU010371453.1:145046-167091 GCA_032191745.1 Picea mariana | reverse complement strand
ATTTGAGAAGGAATAAGTGCATTTGGGCTTATATCCCATCGTCCCATGTTCAAAGAACATGAGTATATGTCAAGGGATTTGACCCTTGATGTCTCACACTATGGGGAGTTGACCCTAAGTGTCCCTAGAGGGAGTAGCCTCTAGAAGTCCACTTGGGAGTGCCATGTGTGACAAATATTTTAATACTGTGGTGGTTTTGTACCACTAGCATAGATTGCATGTCTTTGGACAGTAGTTGTGTACTACTATGGAAATATACCTCCCTAGCTAAGAGGGAGTGTTGATGTTTCAACATTGGGCATAACTTCTCCTACATTGGGTTGCAGACCAAGGGAGATAGGATACATTTATCACAAAGGTGCACTTGTGATAAATGGGCCTAGGCGTAGTCCTTCCTTGATAATGACAAGGAATAATATGGACTCGAGGTCCTTGAAGTACTTTCCACATGTATGTTAGAATCAAGCCGGCATTCACTCATAGGTGTGTGCCTGTGGTGAAATATCTTAGTATAGTCTTTGTCCTAGTCATGGAGATTTGACAAGGAATGATAAAGACTCAAGATGCTATATGTTATTACGTGCTGACCCAAAGTGTGACTAAATTAATTGGCTCAAAGGGAGAGCCACATAAGGAGTTTCTCCTCGGTTCAGGTGGGAGAGAGATGTCTCCCAAGACCGACAGACAAGTGTCATGAGTCTAGGGTGAAGTTTGTATACTTCAAAGACAAGAGTGGCATGTTGCAGAATGTCTCCCTCGTTGAGAGGGAGCATTGATGTTTGGACAACATCAGGAAGACATTCTGTAAAGATAATAATTAATAATATAATTATTATTTATTATTAAATATAGTATATAATAAGTAAATGATAATAATAAATAGTTATTGATTATTCAAGGGATGCATCCTTTAATGGATGGTCACCTTATGTTCCATATATATGGAACACTCATAATTGTAATAATATATTGAATATCTCTCATATCTCATATGAATGAAAATCAACAGTTTCAACAAAGAAGGCTAGTGCTCCAGTTAAATCAGGAGTCAATAAATAAAGTTTTGGGATTAAAATTGATCAACAATTAAAGCAACATGTCAAGGTTGGTACTACAGAGTTAAGGGAAATTGAAAAGATTGTTCCTTCTTTCATCTTGGAAAGTAAAATTAACAATATTAAAATCCCCATACCTCTGATAGAATTAATGAAAATATATCCTTTTAGAAAGTCTGTTCTCAAGGCATTGCAACCCCCTTCTCATGTCACCTTTTGAGATACTATCAACCTTGAAGATGAGAATCCTGCTATAACCATTGGACCTCATATTGAAGAGAGGAAAAAGCTAAACATGGTAAGTTTGATAACTTATGGTATGGTCCTTTCAAAATAGCCAAGGTCATGAATAAAAATGCTTTTCTCTTACATAATTTGGATGACACTGAGATTTTTGGAGGCCCAGTAAATGGGAGATTCCTGAAGCATTACTTTCTTTAAGATTTGTCAGAAAAATTCAGTCTTTACAGTAGGTTTTATTTTGAACTCAAATAAAGACTCCATATACCCAAAGAAATTGTTTCTTTATAGTTTGTGTTTTAAATAAACGATTACAAAACAAGGAAATAAAAGAATCACAAGGATATGAAGGCATTGGTCAGCAGATCTAAACGTTTCCTCATGAAACTTTATCCCCAGAAGGAGCCACTGTTAGTCTCTAACTTTTTTTTTGATTAAGTGAGTGTCCCTAGTCCTTGTCTCCTCCTTCTTATGCTTTTTTGTCAAAACTTTGTTTTTACCTCTTTGTTTAAAGGGTCATTTTTTCCAATTTTTATTGCATTTTTAAATGATTTTTGGAGTTTTAAAGGTTTAGGATTTGATATGATAAATCTTGTCACATCACTTGTCCATTCATTATTTGAATTTTCAAATTTTTTCCAAGTCAGAAAAGGCGCTACAGGAATAGAGCTATTCCTGTAGTGCTAGGAATAATCATAGTTTTACATGCACCACCCTGCCCTGATCATGTCATAATTTCTCAAATCATAATTAGAGGATCTGCATGCCTCTTCATGATCTATTTTTGGGTTGATATTGAAATAATAAAAACTCCATACGAGGGATTGAGTTGTACCAACCACACCTGCATCAAATAAACATGTTTGAATATCATAAACAAAATCATCACCTTCTATTTTAGTGTGTTGGCTATTTTATACAGGGATTAAATCGAAGAAAGACGTGATTTTTAGTTCTTAACAACCCATGGGAATTGATAATTCAAACCATCAATATTCTCAGATTTTTTTACAGGATCATATCAATAGTATGACACCCAAAAAGAGTGGCTAGATAATCAGACTAGAGCATGAAGGCATAGAATTAATCGAAGCATACCCTTAGATGGCGCAGAAGTTCAAATATGTTGGTTGGCTTGACTTTTTCACAACTTTTCAGGGCACGATAAACATATTTCAATGGTCTTTTCATATAATTTTGATGGCTTCGAAGCTGTAGTTGGGAAATTACTGATGCATGTGACTGAACATTCGATTTCTAAAGCCTGTAGATTTCCAGTGTATGGGGAAAGGTGGTGGAAGAAGAAGAATGTGGTCATGGAATTTGTGAATCAATTTCTAATTCCAGAGAAACAAAACCCTAACTGGAAAAAGGAAATATCACATAGTTGGGTAAAGAAGGAATGGCACACCGTTTTGCTAATTATCCACATGTACATTACGTGTGATGGTAGGTTTTCATTGGTTTACCTCTATCATATCAAACTGTTAATTCATATTAATGGTGATTATCCTCTTAATTTACCCTACTTTCTGCTTAAGAGTTTATCCAAAATGTTCAAGAGAGTGCAATCCCATCCGGCTACAACTAAAGGAAGTCTCTTTCATTAGGGTTTAATTAGGACATTGGTAATCCTCTCTTTAAATGAAGTCCAAAGATCCTGGGATTGGCTAATCCAGTATTTAAGAAACAATTTACAATTAACTAAATCCAAAACTGTCAAAGGGTAGAAATAAAACCAACATAAACATACTGGTAAAGCCACTGAGTTCTTAATTAAAGAAGAATCACCTGCAGCTAGGGTAACTTGGGCTAGCAAGAGGAAATTTCAAACTCAAAAAACTATTGGAGATTTTCCTGTAAGTGAAGATCATGAGGAAGCTAGCACTAGTCGAGGTAAGAAGTCTAAAAAAATGAAGACATTGACATATTTCCTAATCCATATATAAAGAGGGAAATTGATGAATATGAGGATTATACTATGAGCCCAGTTCAGACTCCAATCAAGAAGAAACATAAATCTACAAGTAAGAAGAATGAAAAAGGAAAAAAACAGAGAAAAAAGCCAACACCTGTGCCTAAGTTCCCTAGGAGAAACTCCACCAGATCTGCCAATAAATTTTGATTAAATTCAAAGGCCATGTTTCATTTGTCCATTAAAAAGGAGAATCTTATAATTATAGAGGATAATTGAGAAGATTCCAAGATAGGCATAAAAAAACAGGCAGAGACACCTTATTTGCAAGGGACTGAGAAAGAATCTGAAGAATTGAGGAAGAGACAATTAAAGGGAAAATAGGTTGCTCAATACTCGAGGAGACCTGTGACAAGAGAAACCACCAAATCAAATTCAAAATCTGAATCTGTGTTTAGAGGTACAAATGTAGTTTCTGATGAAAAAGATGATCCTTTTGTAGAACCATACTAGATTCCAGACCTTCCAGAGACCAGGGATTCTGATAGCACTGAAGATGAATATCATAGCTCTGGATTATATTCAAAATATATGATCAAATTAAGAAAACCTCAAGTTGTTATAGACCTGAATCTACCTGCCCTTGTAGAGGAATATCTAGAGTTTAAAGTTAAAGTTGGAAAATAAAAAGACAGAGTTAAGGAGCTACAGGGTATGGTAAACCAATTAAATAAAGAGAAAGCTATGGTGGAGTAATGTAATTCTAGACAACAAGAAAAGACACAGGATTTTAAAAGGAAAAAAAAAGAAAAAAAATCACTGCTTAAGAAGGTACGAGAATCCAATTTCAGGTTATATTGGCATAATGTTGTGTTAACAACCAAACTTAAGCAAAGAGACACCAAATCCAATGAAATCATTACACCATGATGGTTTATGAAGTTCTTTCCTTCAGTTTTGAATGTTTGATGCTATTACTCAGGGAGTAAGAGATTAATAGTTCAATTCCTATATTTGGATCAAATGGAATTTTGATATTTCAAATGGAACAACTCAGTTAGATATGATTCCAAATTTTGTGGGATTTGCCAAATTTTTCGTAAAAAGATATTTTTGGGTTAGCTGTTGAACCTGTTATCTCCCAAAATAAAACCGTCCTTTTAGTCGAGTTTTGTGGTGGATAGCATGGCTATCGATAGTTGCCTCAATTCATTTTTGAGTCTTTTTAGCTGCAAAACTTAGGTTTTGGTTTTTGTCTTAGAAAATAATATGATCCATAAAGTATTCTTTTCAAAATTTGCATAATTCACTTTCAACAGCTAATGTGTGTCCAAAAGTTGAGTGTTAGCTGTGGAAAGTGGCAACTTTCATCATCTAAGGAGCGCTTCTCATAAGTCTGTGCGCTGTTGAAAGTGGTGAATTTCAAAATGTCCAACAATCAGTTTCGTGGGTCGTGCGCTGTTGAAAGTGCATGCTTTCTGCAGCTATGGAGCGATCTTTACAAGGTCGTGCGCTGTTGAAAGTGCATGCTTTCCACAGCTATGGAGCGGTCTTTACAAGGTTGTGCGCCGGTGAAAGTGAAAACTTTCCGCAGCTAAGGAGCAGTTCTTAAAAGGTCACGCGCTGAGGAAAGTGAAGACTTTCCGCAACTAACGAAGGTTTTCCACAGGGTCATGCGCTGGTGAAAGCGAAGACTTCCAACAGCTAAGGATAAGTTCTCACATGGTGGCGCGCTGAGGAAAGTGAAAGATTTCAACAACTAAGGAGCAGTTCGTGCAGGATCATGCACTGGTGAAAGTGGTAAGTTTCTACAGCCGAGGGGCGTTTTCCACAGGCCGTTGGTTGGAGAAAGCGGGAATCATGTGCGCTTATCCACGTTTCAAAATCAAATCAACTTGCGATCAGAAAGACGCACTGGTGGAAGTGGGTAATCATTTCAACTCGAGTTTCACGTCCCAGTCGGATTACATATCGGATACAGCTCAGAAACTCACGCTCTAAAATCATAGCATCAGGGATGGAAAGTTCGAATTTAGTGGCTCAGGTACAGAGGCTGTACTCCCGGACTAGCAACATCAAATCAAATCTTTGGTTCCATATCAGACATTGTTCACAAAGGACTGTTTAGGCTTTTGAATTGCAAATGGAAAGAATGATACTTAAACTTGTAGGGAACTTTTCAATCCCTTCCTGAGCTACAAATGAAGATATGAATACACCATTGGAAATCTTAGATTCTCTAGATGTCGATCGACTATTCATACATGAAAAATGGATTTTCTATGACCGAGAAATTCGATTTTGAAAATCTGCCCGCTTTCAACAGCGCAAATTGATATTTTATGACCCGTTAGCTGTTGAAAGTGCCAACTTTTCGCAGCTAAGGAGCGTTTTTCATGGGCTATGCACTGTGGAAAGCCTGTCACGGCTAGAATGTTACGATTTTCGCCCAGATCGTAATTTTTTGCATGAGAATGAATTGAAACCTCTTCTAAGGCTTATTTAATGAATTATTAAGTCTATTTAATCAACCACTTTTGGAAAATGAAGAGAAGAAAAGGTCTACAAATGTCATTTACCATCTTTAAAAGAGGTAGGATTTCAGGGTTTTGGGAGCCACCTCACATAATTCAAATTTCAGAGAGCCTTGGGAGGCTGAGCTACACATCATCATATTTCAACCATATTTTGAGGGCCAACAGATAAAGATTTACTTTATTTGAGGATCTATTCCTATTTTTTGTTTACTATTTCTGGAAATTCAGATCCATAGTTTTAGGATCTAATAACTGAATTGTTAAGATATAAAGATACAGAATGAAGATGAATGAGGGGGCAATTTTGGATACAGAATTCTCTATTGTACACAGGCTTTTGATACTAATACTAAATCACAGATTCCTTTCTATTTTGATGTCAGTTTTCCACATTCCTTCTATACTGTTATCTATGTTGTCAAGCCTTTAATGACTGTCATCTTATTATTTGGCTCATAACCTGATAATTATTTTCTTCATTGTTAATTAAACCCTACTTTGTACTGGTTTATTAGCAATCTGTTCTTCATCCACCTTAAAGTTATTTGCTGATTATCAATCTTAGAGAGCGCTGGTTCATTTGTTTACCATCTTGACTGTCTGAATACCATGTTTGAATTGAGTTATCTTACTGATCCATCTACACAAAATACAAAAAACATTTTTACTTGAAGTTACCAAGCACCTTTGGTCTACAACCACAAAGGGTTTCTTGGAGTGATAACAGAACCTTCTACTATATTGGCATTATAAGTGCTCGTTTGAGTTGATTCTCCTAGAATATAGGAATTGAATAGATCCTATTACAAATTGTAAACTAGAAAATATGATCTATAGAAATACTCTTTGTACTTTAAATAGACACAAGAAAGATTTTATGAAGGTCGAAAAGTTGGGCACTCAGGGACCTATTTTGAAATTCACTGTAAGAAATTTTTTATTCCACATTGATATTAAATGGAAAAGGCATGTTGATGGTTAGATTTTATTTCATTTAATATTCTATTTCTTTTCTTACTTGAAGTAATTTTTCTGTTGCAATGCATTGATTCCTTGATCTTAAGTAACACAATGAACACTTTACTGCTATTGTTTATTATCAAGATTTTCCTTCAAGTACATGTTCTTATTTCTCAATAATATTTTGAAATAAGAAATTTATATGGGGTTGACAAATTGAATGCTCTCACATTTTCTTTCTTTATTTACCTTATTGTCTGATATATTAATGTGACTACCATTTACTAAATTAGTGGGCTATCTTCTGGCTTTATTTTGAGTTATGTGTTTACCTTGAATCCTTGAACCAACTTTCAACCATTTTCTAAAACCTATTTAGAAAAACCCTTAAAAATACCATTGCAATAACCTGATGATGCTCTAGCTTGACCTCTCATAGTCAAGTGCAACTTTAGCGACTAACAACCTACATCACTCGATGAAAATGAGCTTTCTAGAGGAGTCAAGCCCTTAGGATTTTTTTAATCTTCCATGGATATAATTTCCTTAGGATTATAAGGTTCATTTTGAATGAAAGCACATATGCTCTCATCACTAGGGAAGACCTGCCATGACTCTATATTGTCAGGGATATGCAGACGATGCAAATATTGAAAGGTGCAATAAGGTCTTTGTGGCAGAAGTTGCTGAGTAGGAGAGGCTGCAAAAACAACTAACCTTTCAGCCATTGAATTCAATTCCCTTTTAACATGAGTGATGTTGAAAGATAACAAGTTCGAGATAAGTGTCCAAAAAGTTTGGGTGTAACGTTTCATTAACTTATTGCTAGGAGAATATATCTTACGTACAAGGTTTACAACAAGTTTGGCATCCCCAAAAACTGCAAGGTGACCACAACCTAGATTATAGGCATTTTCAATGCCTAGCAATAACGCTTCAAATTCAGTGACATTGTTTGTGCAAGAAAACTCTAACCTATAGGAAAAGTTATGAATTTTACCCACATGAGAGTACAAGATAATACCAGCTTCATTTCCTTCATTGGAGCATGAACCATCAAAGTGCATATGCCACATCCCATACTCTATGTCTATTTGTTCCAAGGGAGTGTTTTCCTCATCAACGAAGATGGAGTACAATCCTAGGTCCTTCTCGATATAATTCACATTAGGCTATGGGATGCTTTCTACGTAAGGTGAAATTCTCCCCTCCCTTAGGAATATGATGTTTTTACCATTCCAAGAATGGATAAGTGTGTCCCGTTGAGTGAGAGGTATCCACCCATCAAAGATTGGCAATCTCTTCCTAACATGATCGAGTAATTACTCACTAACATATCAATTACCTGAATATTAAGGGTTGTCCTTATTTCAGGATGCGCACACAAAACTAAGGTCACGTCCTTGATTTCACCTATGGTTGTTTGTTGTAAACTATTATAAGAGAGCATGATTATGGCATTTTCATTTGTACAAGACAAGCCTAGCTCTTCCATAATAATATTCGACATTACACTTGGTCCTGAACCGCCATCAATGAGACAACAATGGGTAATTTTGTCCATAATCTTTACATAAATAAAAATATTGGGTTTTTTTTTACAGGGTGCCTAAATTTATGTACACCTACTTTATTTATAGTTGAATCCTCTTCATCTACCTCTTTAGAGAGGTTGGCTATAATGGAAGCTTTTCCTTCCATAAAATTTTTCAGATGCTTTTGTTGCTTAGGGAAGACAACCATGTCCAGGAGGGTAGCATGAACTTTAATATTAGCCAATTGATTGAGAATGTTGTATTTGGAAGAGGGAAGAGGGGAGGTAGTTCCTTGACTATCAGGAGCTTTAGGAACCTGAATAGTAGCAACTGGTTAAGATGATCTTGGGCTTGAAGAAGTGCGAGGAGGATCATATTTACCTTTTGGAGCATAGGATTTATTCCTAGTATTTATGATCATAACATCCTCTGGATCTGCAAAGTCTAGGAAAACAATAATATTTTCAAGTCTTTTACCAAAGATTTTATCTCTGACACTTTTCTTTACTTCACATGAACTTTCCTCATGCTATTCTTTGCAAAATTTACACCAAATACGAGGCATGATAGCTTTAGGTTGAAAGTTATTTTAATTAAGATTCTTAAAAGGTGGTGAAGAAGAAGATGGGGCCTTAGGGGTAAGAGAGGGGACATTTCCTTTCCACTCATATGCTATCATTTGATTATTCATGTCTTGTACAAGTTGTAAGATGGCAGACATATACGTCTGTTTAACTGAGTCTCCTTTAGGAAGGCCTGTTCTTTCGAGCTGTTCTTCATACTATAAACAAGTATGTAGAGCAGAACCAAGGTTATCAATGGCCTTTTGCTCAAGCCTATGAAGGTAGGGGGAAGGCAGAGCATTATAGTAATGCATGAAAGTGGCTTGGTTCTGAGGGTGAATGAGTTCGTGGATTTGGTTGTATAATTTGGTGAAACGCAAGTTGAAAGACTTGATAATTTCACCATCCTTATAAGCGATGTTATTGTACTCCTGTAACTGCTCGACTGGGATTTTGGACTGCCCATAGGTAGAATTGAACCAATATACTAACTCCTCCCAAGTAGAAATAATCTTAGGAGGAAGGTCAAAGAAATCAGTCGCAACCTTCCCTTCAAGGGAATTAACAAATAAGCGCATACAAGTGTCATTGTCATTGGCTCCTATGTCGTGACATGCATTAGAAAATGCCACCAAGTTTTCATTCGTAGTGACCGTGTTATTCCCTGAAAACCTAGGGAGATGCTCTTTGAATTTAGGAAGTGGACGAGTATCAGGTGCTAGGTTGAGAGGGGAGGAAACATGCCACAGAGTAGTTGTAGCATCTTATTCAAACTAAAAAATCCCATACCTTCTAATGAATTTGGCAGGGTTTGTGGTAGATTGGAAAGGAACTTGATGACTATAAAAGATACCAATCACTGACAAGGCTGAAGTTTGAGATGAAGAAGCACCTCCAGTGCCACCAGAGCCACCACTAGATGCCATCTTGCGAATGATAGGTAAGGGAGAGAAAAACGAATTGGTTGAATGAGACAAACTTCTCCTTAGAGTACTTTGTTGGACTGACAAAACAATGTTTCTTCTTCCTATTTTAGCAATAGGATTAATCTCAGGTGATAAAACTCTTCTTCTCTTAGAGATACGAGGGTTTAAGGACATGAAAAGAAGCTTAAAATGTAGGAAAGAAAAGGTAAAGCTGATTCCTAGGTTGTCTTTTCCTAGCTTCCCAACGTTCTTGGACACTTATGTCTTGTTCAATTGCTGCCCATGAGCGTTCAAGATCAACCCAGGTATTAGCAGTCTCTAAGATGGTATTAAACAAGGTTAAAGAAATACTGGTCTGATATTTAAGAAAGGGTTCAATATTGGGCTACCTTGTAACAAGTACAGTCATGAAGAAAAGAAACAATCAAAGAAATAATATCAAAAATATAAATATATTCAATGAAAATCAAGATTATAATCAACCAGAGAGATATTGAAGATCTCCCCAGTATGGTTGTCAGATAAATGTTGAGGAAAATATATTAAATTATCTTACTCAAGCATTTTCAAATCTTGCTTGGCTAAGGAAAGATAGTCAGGAATGTTACCCTATGTTTATAGCCTCAAAAAGTGTTTCCTAATCCACAAATATTAATTACAAGGGCTTAGGCTGATTTTTTAAAATAAAAGATTGTTGCAAAATATAACATTTTTATACAATTTTTTGAATATATCAGATTGAAAAAGTAAATGTGGAGATCAAAAGAAAAAATACCAAGTCATATATTAACACATATAAGACATAATAACAATCACTTAATTTCATTCCAATAATTCAAAAGAATCGTTCTCTTTACAAAATCCTTGTGGGGGCATGGACCAAGGTCAAACTTAGATATCCCCGATGAAAACTATACAAAAGGACTCTGATAAGAAGTAAAAAATGAACTTTAAAATATAGATTAGCTTGCCACAGTCTGCTTCCCACTTGAATCTGCACAATATCCTTTATTAGTCATGAAATTTAATTCATAAATAGACAAGTCTACACAGACTATCAAAGATAGATCAACACCTCTGAAACAAGCATCTGAATGATATAGTTCGTCTTTGAACCTTGCTGTCTATAATAGGACCCTGCTGTCATAAAAGAGAATTAGGCTTTTAATGAATTGAAGAATGAATGAAAACTGAACTATCTCAATAAAAATCAAGAGCAAACCTTAGTATGCTTTCTCCTTCTATTCTCCCCTTGTTCTTCCTTCTCATTTTTCTTTTATGTATTCCAACATAGTTGAAGTAGTTCAACTACCTCATTTAGTCAAGTTAACTAAACTGAACTAAATTTTAGTTTAGGGAAGAATTAATAATAATAATAATAATAATAAAGGGTCTTTTATTAAATAATAACTAGTAGGTGGGACCCCTTGTGACTCCCTTTAATTTATTAACAAAAATAAACATAATAGACAATCAATCAAACACATCCCTCCTTGTGGCTCCCATAATCAT
Organism: Picea mariana; assembly: GCA_032191745.1. NCBI lineage: Eukaryota > Viridiplantae > Streptophyta > Pinopsida > Pinales > Pinaceae > Picea > Picea mariana. The sequence goes on along the minus strand of JASDQU010371453.1, from coordinate 155,848 downwards.
TTCCACAATTTGAAATTTAAATATAAATGATATTTCAAATGATATCAAAACATGTAAATATCCACAAAATCCAAAAATAGTTTACTTTCCAAACTTTTAGCGGCCCACTGTCTTCAATAAATCAATAATAAAACATAATCAAAAACCGTATTTGCCACTTTGAGAGACAATTTTCCCTTTGTTGCTGCTATCTCCTTTTGACTTCCCTGAATTAGCCTTAGGTTGTGTAGAACCTTGAGGCTTGATCTCACTGATGACATGGGAAAAATCATCTCTCAAGTGCATGCAGGATGACACTGACTTGGTTGAGTCACTTGAAGGAGAGGAGGGAGAAACAACAACTTTTCCTTTTCCATGCATATGGTGGGATTCAATTTTGAGTATTTTTCTTGCGTGGGAGGAATGTACAGGTGATTTTGTGTAGGGGGAATCTGAAAATTTGGGTTGACAGGTGGAGGAGGAGGAGGTAAAGACAAATTTGGGCAACCACGATGGTGAGAGACTGCTGGGTGAACAATATCCTTCCATCTATGATTATTGGGAACTTCAGGTTGCAAAGAAACATGGGGGGACACATGGATACTGAGGACATGTTGGGGCTGTAAGGGAGGCATCTTTGGCTTAGGATGGACTAACCCTTGTCTAATCGAATTGAAAAATCTAGATTGAAAGAGTTGGTTTAACTCTTGAGGGTCAACATCAAAATGTATTGAGAATCTGGGCCTTCTAGGCCCTCCGTTCCAGTTTCCTCCACCCCTATTATTTCGGCCATGACTTCCTCTGCCGAAAAATCTCATCCTGTTATGCAACAATTATTAGCAACTAGCTCTTTATAGAAACCATACATGACATTCTCTTAATATGAAACAAATTATGGATCATCAATCACATCAGACCCATGCAATCCAATCCATAAAATTCATTTAATAATTGTCAAATGAGTAGGGGGTGAAATAGGGTTTAGGGTTATCTGAGGGGATTGTATTGAGAGAAAAAGTGATATCATGACCATTGACAATTCATCAAACAATTGACTATGCAACAATACCAAAACTTATCAGTTGTCGTCTATCTCCGTGTTATATTTTTTTATCTCTATCACACAAAGTTTTAATTTAATTTTAGTGAATAGGGCGTGCAAAATGAATTTGGGATCGTAAGGGGATTTGTAATGAGAGAAAAAGTGAGAAAATGAAAGGGAATTAGATGGATACTGTTCATAAAATAAATTAAATCAATCAACTACCATAAATCTATTTCAAATTTAATAAAAAAGCATCCACTTCCAAGACCAAAACATTCACTATTCCTCAATTGCATACAAACTGCTTGCTGTCTCAATAAAAATTTAATTTCCTAGAAATATTCAATTTATAATAGTGTGTGTATTATAACTTATGCAAACATTTCCAATTCAATCAGTATTGCATGCTCTAATGCTGATCTCTTTCCCTTTTTAAAATAAACAAAACATGGACAATGATCTTTGTTATCTATGCCCAACAATCATATTTGGTAATGAAACAATAATACATCCAAGATAAACAATCAACAATCATTGTACTCTAATCGACCATTGGGCCCGATTTAAATACACATAAGTGCCTTTTAAAATCATGGAAAGACTTAAGAGCATACTCGGTGAATCAATCATACACAGGTATTCAATAATATCATTGACACAATCTTGAATCGACAACAACAATTAACTCCAAAAATAATGGAACCCTGAGCTTGATCCCTATGTGGAATAATATATACAGACTTCCTTTTAAAAGGAACAACCCAGAAAATGATATCATGTATGAAACAAACAAAACTAAATTGACACAGAAGAGTCTCTTAAACTTGTGACAGAACCATGATTGTTCTTGGTGAAACAACCACTCACAAGTGTATTCTTAATTTTAAACGCAATCAAGATCATGCTGGGATTAAACACAGTAATCAAGACCATAAACGAATAGAAGGAAAAATCTCGGTTGTATGTAACCCTACTTATATATCTGTTCGAACAAATTCATTATGGAGAGGTGACGCAGACCCCTGACCCTTGGGCCGAGATCCTCTCAGGATCATTCTAAAATTCCCTTGAACCGAAGTGGCTCCTTTGATTCCTACTGGAACCTCCAACAAATCCACAGGTCCTTTGTAAAAACTCGCCCTATGTAACTTGACACCAGGCGCGAGCTTTTCCTTCTCCAAGCGATCATGACCTTGTCTTAGTGCAAGCGTCTTTCGCAACTCATGTGTTCGCGAGTCGAAGACCCTCAACTTTTCTTCACCAAACTTCGATACCCGAGATGTGATGGGGTATGGCTCCTTCCTTGACAAAGCCAACACATGTAATTGTCAGCTAGGGCTAAGTACTAGCGCCTCTTCGCAACTCACAACCTCGTGAGTTGGAGTGTTGAACTTTGGCACTCTCCCTTTGCGAAACCCCGAGAGGCGATGGTTGACTTCCTTTTTGCACTTCTCGCAACTCACAATCTCACGAGTTGGAGTGTTGAGCATTCGTTCTCCTCCTTTGAGAAAACCTAAGAGGCAATGGGTCAACTGTGGGTTGACTCCTTCAATGCATCAAGTACATGCCACCTATCACCACTTACGCCTCTCTCTGGGGGTTAGTTGTTCACGCCACCTGTCAACCTTGTGGTCCCCACTTGATGGATGTATCGTGCATTCACACGAGCCCTTGACTCTTAGAACTTCCCGATCTTGCACGTTGGAAAGAACCTCTTTCAACCCCCTGAGTCTCTGATACGCGATAGCTCTGCGGGGTTCTGATCCAACGGTTCTCCGGTGCCTTGGATCCAACGGTTGTTCCTACTTGTTGATATCCAATGGTTGACCCTACTTCTTTCTATTCAGGACTTCGCACAACCAAATGATTTGGTCTATCCTCCGAACTCACGATATGCGATACCCCGCAAAGATTCAGATCTAACAGTTCTCTCGCGACTTGGATCCAATGGTCTGGATCTCTTCCTCCGCTTCTTGCAACTTCGGGACTTCACGACTCCAAGAGTTTGGTCTTCCACCTCCAAACTCATGAACCCCGAGTTTGCGAAATGATCTGGCAGCCCAAACTGACCATGATTGATGGTCCTCGTTGATCCTTGACACCAACGAAATGGGTTTTTACAACCCTTATCCACCCTGCAACTCCTCTAGATCGTACGGTCCTCACAACTTCACGAATTCTCCACGGAGAATTTCGACCATTCGATTTCTTCCTTAAGAATCTTTGTGAAACAAGCCAATGTTCTTCCCTCGAAACTTAACCTTCTGCACGATGATTTCGCTTCCTTGCCTCCCTGTGAAGTATTTCGATCTACATCCTCCTTTGAAGTGTTTAAAGGTGTTATCCCTCTTGAACTTTCTCTTGTAAACTCAAGCCTCCAAAAGGGTTCCTGCTCGCACTCCTTGCGACAAACTTTCAAATACTCCTGGGTATTTGATCTTTTGACTCTGTGTACACTCGGAAACAAAAGTCCTTCAACATTTCAACCTTAGTTGATAATTTCTAAGGCCTCGACTAGCCTGCGCACACCTTGCACGACTTCTGTGCTTCACCTGCACTTCTGCTGGAATGAGAACAACGGTATCCCTCCTGATCTTTCTGAGATAAAACTCAGAACCCTTGTCGACGCACACCTTGCGGACGTTTCACTGCACTCCTTATAGGAACTTCTCTCAGGAAGAGAAACAATTGAAACTCATTCTCTTTCTCTCTTAGATTTCATACATTCAACATGAAATCATACATTCAACACAACATAGCATCATAACAAATGCATAACAGAGAGAATAAAACAACTGTAAGCATACCATTTAGCATATGTAAACAATAAACATCATAACACCATGAAAGTTGAGTCAAAGCTTCATATATTAACTCAATTGCTTCTGTACATGGGTTCTTCTCTACAACTCTCTCTACAGCTCTCTTCTTCTTCTCTATGATAATGATACAACAACTACTACTATGACACAAAGGCAAAGGTGTCTATATCTTTTCTCCCTCCTACGCTCTAACTGTCTAATCTATGGATTCAAATCTACCTACTTTCATTAACTGGGCTTAAATGCCTTTTACATTGACAGATGAGAGAAAATCGCTCAAGATCTGTTTACAACATGCAAGTACGTTTCCATTAACTACTACATTAACATCTATTCATTAATTTTTCAAAAACATTTCAAAATGTAAAAAATGTGTGCTGCGCTCCTCCAGCTGTCTTTCGCGTTCATGCTTGCTTGGCTGGCTGCTTACGATGCTCCTGCATCAAGAGGACACACATATATTGGACGAATAGGAGAGATCTTGTGCCTTTAAACTTCCATAATCATTAAACTGATAACCCAAAGCTTGACAAACCCCAGAAGGTGCCTGAGGAGGGTAGAGGCAAGTCAGAGTCCAATTCGGGATCTTTAAAAATTAAATGCAGAGAGGAAACAAAATTTTAATTGTATTTTAAAAATGTAGAGAGATAATGGTATTTCATATCCTCATATCCATTTACCATCGATTAACAACCACATACCAAAATATAATCTTGAAAAAGAAAAAGAAGTGAGCCATGCTCTTCAAAAAAAAAAACACACAGTCCTTCGACTTATAACTCCAAGCTCTTGATAGAATCGTAAGTGAATTCCCGAGTGGAGAATAAAGCAATTCGATCTAATCAATTCAGACACACACATATGTCATTAACAATTTTTGTATAGAGGGTTAATTTAAACAATGATGGGTACTATAAAAACAAAGAGAGATAATGTTTCTTTCCAACACCCAGGAGGTCGAACAACTTTCCAAAACAATTGACAGTGAGGCCACATAAAAATCATCATAATAGTAGGGATGAGAGGAATGGTGTGTGGAAATTATTTGCAACTCATATCCATTCAATACATACATGGGCCTACATTAACATTCAGGGCCAACGAAGACTGGACTTTTGGAAATATTTCAGTGAAAAGATAGTAAGGAACGGGCCATCAACAAAAGTTTGGGGTTTAAACAAAAGAAACACACCAAATATCAACAGTTGCTTTACAACTGGATAAAGATTACGACAACGACTGAGAGGGAAACAAGTTGACAGCCACTGGAATACAACTCCATGGTTAAAACTCTTAAACCATAAAACATAGAGCTTATTGCACCACTGTCACCATTATTTCATAGAAAACCATCATAAAAAACCAAGCTGACCAATAAATAACCAATGCGCACCCATAACTTCACTTTCAAATGCCAATATTTCATAGTAATCATAGAGAACCCAGAACACAATATTTACACACAATAAAAAACTCAAGAAAACATAGAACCAATGCATTACTGAGCCACCATTTGATTCATAATATAGAGAGTCCATCATGGATGGAAAGCTAAGAACCATACCTGTGAGAAAATTGTTTCAATGACGAACTGGTCAATTTTTCCCCTTCCAATCCTAAAAATGCGGAGCTTTCACAACCAATAGAGAAACAATGCAACAATGCTAGGGTGATGGGCTCAAGGGAGGTTTGGAGTGACATGTAGTAAATGCATGTCGTTTCTTTACCCGGCCTTATTCAATTTCATGTATGAGCCAAACCACTAACATATCATCCACCATTAAAATAAACCATAACCAATGCATAATTTAATGCAATATCTATCGTAAATATCTGATATCATATCAATTTCATAGTGCGCCACCTGAGACATATACGTTAACCTTATGCCATAGCTTTATAATTTTTCCATAGCTTTTTTCCTTTTGTTTTGATCAAGTTCCCATTTAGTGATTTTTTGAATAGATATATATGGATAAGTAATCAAGGTTATAACATACATAACAAAGAACCTGTAACCAAAATGATCCTCATACCCATGGAATTATTCTGTATCGCGAGTAAATACCAATAAAATTTAACAATAATGCCTCAACCACCCATTTATCACATGATACATCAAATGAAACCAAGACTACATCATAAAAAAATGTAGGAGTGTGTAGGAAAAATCATAACAACAAAGACATATGAGTGTTGTTAAATTTGGTAGCATCAAAAGTCATTCTCCAATGAAAGGCCATATGGGCCACCCTAAGGCTAGCCGGGGAGATTTGGAGAATCAACCAGTCTTGTGAGGTATTGACAAAAGTTATGGAGAATGTACAACCTCTGTGAGTCAAACCAAAAGTCAGGATGAACGAGATGCTATGTGAGTCTAATGAAAAAATCAGGGGAAATGTACAACCTCTATGAGAATAGACAATCTAGTGCAAAAATTAGGGGGAACGTACAACCTTTGTTAGCATAGACAAACTAGTGAAAAATTCAGGGGGAACGTACAACCTCTATGAGCCTAGTCAAGCCTTGTGATCCATGAGCAAAATTCAAGGCACCTAGAAAAAGTTAGGTTGAATACAAAATTCCTATGAGCTAGAAACAAACGATATTCCTAATATTTCAAATGATATAAATGCATTGATCTAGTGCGTTGGCACATGTAACATTATCCACCATGAAGAGAATTTCGAATTTACTTGTAACGAGTCGAGTTGTAATTGAAGTCTCAAGTCTATTTCTATTTTTGATCTAAAGTGTAATGCCGAGTTGTAACAGAAGTCTCAAGTCTAGTTCTATTTTCAAAATAAAGTGTAATGCTGAGTTGTAACAGAAGTCTCAAGTCTAGTTCTATTTTCAAACTAAAGTATACTAGTCTCAAGTCTAGTTCTATTTTCGAACTAAAGTGTAATGCTAAGTTGTAACTGAAGTCTCATGTCTACTTCTATTTTCAAACTAAAGTATACCAGTCTCAAGTCTAGTTCTAAGTTCGAACTAAAGTATGAAGCCGAGTTATTATTAAAGCATGAAAACATGTTACTATTTCGAGCCTCTCCTCTTTAGCCTATATAAGAAGAGGTTGACCCCTCTCTTCAACACAGTTTTGATATGCAGGTTAAGGGAGAAGCAATAGAGGAGCATATGATTGATAAAGAGGCAACATATCAATGTTGTATATCAGCAATAGAGACTACATATCAGAGGCATATATCAACAACATATCAGTGTTGTATATCAACAATAGAGGCAACATATCAGAGGTGTATTTCAGCAAGGTCTCTTAGGTCTTTGTCAGGTCATAGTCATCTTGGAAAGATCTTTAAGAGCATAAAATTCATGGTGGATATTTGCAAGTGATCTTACATTATTAATGCAATAAAGGAATATCGTTTGTTGGGGTTTTTCTCCCTCTGCAGGATTTCCCCAGGGTATATGTGTTGTTGATGTGCATGCTTACTTATCTACATAGTTATTTCTATTCGGTTATGATTTGGTATTATTGAAGTGTATTAAGCTAGAATAAAAGTGTTGAAGAAAATAAAAGAATTAATCCGCATAAGAAATCAAGCTCATAATTTAACATGGTATCAGAGCTTAGGGTGTGGTAAACATGCTGAAGTGCAGCAACATGTACACACAGATCCAATCTAGCTTGATTAAGTTTCCGGTGTGAGGTGCATCGAATCCTCCATTTTAGTCAGGGATGAGGATAGGCTCGAAGAAGCTGCCAACTTCAATGTGTGGAAGCTCCGAATAAAAAATATCTTGTAGGAGCATGGTCTTGAGTAGTATGTGACTACCATGGTGGAGGAACCCACAAATAATGCAGGAAGAGTGGGCTTCAGGAATAGTCAAGAAAAGGCCAAGAGAATCATATTTGACTCAATCAAAGACACTATAATGACTGCAATGAATTTGTTAATGACTTCCAAGGAATATATGGATACCTTGGTCAATCTATATGAGAAACAGGCTCCAAGTTAGAAGAGGACACTTAAGCACAAGATTAAGTATTTGAATATGGATAAAGGTGAATCAGTGGCATCTTTTTTTTCTAGGATAGCCTAGATCAGAGATCAGCTTTTGGTCACAGGGGTGACAGTGGACGATGATGATTTAGTGCAAGCCATTTTTGATGGTATTCCTTCTTCATGGGAGACCTTCTTATCCAGCGTAAGTGGGAGAGAGATTCAACCCACATTTGAGAGGTTATGGCATGATTTCCTCCAGGAGGAGAGTCACACAACTACCAGGAGTGAGCCAATCAAAGAAGAGCACTCAAATTTAGTATCAAGATTCAAGGGAAAGAAGAAAGGCACTTTCTAGAAAGGCTCTCAGAGGAAGCCAAACTCCAAAGGTACATTCAAAGGCAAGAATATTGATACATCTAAGATTAAATGCTTTAGTTGTAATAAGTTGGGTCATTTTTCTAAAGATTGTTGGTTTAGAAAGAAATATCGAAGGAAAAGGAAACATCATGCCTCAACTGTTGAGGATGATGAATCCAAAAGAAATCAGAAAATTCCTTCTAATGAGAAAGAACATAGAAAATAATATTACTTGGTTTCTTCCTTATCCAGTTCAGTTTTCACGGGGTCTAAAAGTTGGTTAATAGACAGTGGTTCATCAAAGCACATGGTAGGGTACAAAGAGATCCTCTCATATTTCGAGACAAAATATTTTGCAAAGCATGTTGAGCTTGGGGATGACAAATGTTACAAGATAGAGGGAGTAGGATCTATCTTCTTCAGATTGGAATATGGGGCTAGACTTCATGTTGATGAAGTATTATATGTTCCAGGGCTCAAGAAGAATCTACTATTAGTTGCAACCCTTGAGGACAAGGGATATTGGGTAATATTCAAGGACATGAAGGCACTACTATGGGCTAAAGGTAGCCACTTAAGTACAACAGAACCCATCGGAACTCATAGTGGAGGACTGTACATTGTGTCAGGAAAGTCAGTTCAGGCATTGGCTCATGATGTGACTAGATCCAATGATTTGTGGCACAAAAGACTTGGACATCTTCATTACAAAGCTCTTCCATATCTACATAACATGGTATGTGGCATGCCCTCTATTTCTCTTAGTAAAAATGAAATTTTCAAGGGATGCATGCTAGGTAAAAATATAAAGAAAGTATTTCCTAGTAGTGACAACATAGCTCATGGAATCTTAGATCTGGTTCATTTTGATGTATGTGGTCCCATGTCATCTTCGTCACTCAGTGGTTTTTTTTATTATGTCATTTTTATTGATGATTACTCAAGAAAATGTTGGATATATTTTCTTAAAGCTAAAAGTGACACATTTGACAAATTCAAAGAGTATAAATCCTTTATTGAAAAGCAGACAATGAAACACATCAAAATCCTTAGAACAAACAATGGAGGAGAGTTTGAATCTCTTCAGTTTGAGGATTTCTGCAAGTCAACAAGAATCAAGAGACAATTGACTGTGCCATATAAACCTCAGCAAAATGGTATTGTTGAGAGGTAAAACATGACTATTTGTGAGGTAGCGAAAGCAATGATGTTTGAGCAGGATATGCCAAATTCTTTATGGGAAGAAGATACCTCCACTACCGTGTATATTCAGAACAGGTGACCACATACTATATTGAAGGACAAGACTTCTGAAGAGGTCTTCTTAGGGATCAAACCTGAAGTAGGACATCTGAGGATATTTGGGTGTCCTGTGTATATTCATGTCCCTAAGGAAAAGAGGACAAAGATGGAACCCTCAAGAGAGAAAGGGGTTTTTGTGGGGTACAGTGAAAAATACAAGGCTTACAGTATTTATGTACCAGGTCAGAGGAAAATAAGGGTAAGTGGAGATGTGACTTTCCATGAGGAAGTCACATTTAAGAAATCTAGAGAGCTTCAGCAGGAATCAGAAACAATTCAATCAGCTTCACCCTCTTCTGAAAATGAAGAGTCAAATGATTAGAGGGAGGAACCTCATGAAGGGCCAAGTAATGAGCCCCTAGAACCCATTGAAGTGTTAGAAAGCACTCTTGAAGAACCTCCAGCCACAAGGAAGCCAAGGTGGCTTAAATAAATAGTGCAAGAAGCAGAAAGGATAGATTCTCCCAAAGGAAATTTCAGGGAAAGGAAGAGGCCTCATAGGTTTGGAGGCTATGTTTCACTGATGAGTAGCATTAGTGACTCCAAAACTTCTTCATTTGAAGAAGAAAATAAATTACAAGTATGGAAGGATGCCATACTTGAGGAATGCAAGTCTATTATAAAGAACAATGTTTGGGACATTGTGTCGAGGCCAAAAGACAAATAAGTGGTTTCTTCAAAATGGATCTATAAGATCAAACATGCATTTGATGGAAGTGTGGAAAAGTTCAAAGCAAGATTTGTAGCTATAGGATTCACTCAGAAAGAAGGAATCGACTATGAAGAGACTTTTTCCTCTGTATCCAGGTATACCTCCATTCAAACTATTATTTCTTTAGCTCCTATTCTTGGTTGGAAGCTACATCAGATGTATGTAAAAACAACATTCTTGAATGAAAATATTGAACATGAGGTCTTTTTGGAACAACCATATTGTTTTGTACTACATAACAAAGGAACTCATGTATGCAAGCTAAGGAAGGCCTTGTATGGTCTTGAGCAGGCTCCCAGAGTTTGGTATGACAGAATTGATGGCTTTCTTAAAATCCTGGTCTTTCAGAAAAGTGATGTTGATGCAAATATGTACTTCAAGGTAAGAGGTAACCAACCTGTTATACTAATCATGTATGTTGATGATCTCTTTCTAATAGGATATGAAGGGATAATAGCCTGGTGTAAGAGGGAGATAACCTCATAATTCAAGATGAAAGACTTAGGCTTGATGCATTACTTCCTAGGATTGGAAGTGTGGCAAAGACAGGGCGAGATATTTCTGGCACAAGGAAAATACACAATGGATGTACTAAAGAGGTTTGGTATGATGGATTG
>JASDQU010371453.1:133342-144763 GCA_032191745.1 Picea mariana | reverse complement strand
CATTGCAGCAAGTGATTCCAGCAAGGAAGAAATATGGCTTAGAAAATTGGTTTTTGGTTTATTTGGAGACAAGCTCGAGACGACGATGGTTCACTGTGATAATCAAAGTTGCATAAAATTGACAGAGAACCTGGTATTTAACGACAGGTCAAAACATATTGACATGAGGTACCACTACATCCGAGACTTGGTCCAGAGAAAAACTGTAAAGTTACAGTACATAGCCACGAGTGAGCAGGTAGCTAATATCCTGACCAAGCCTTTGACCTCGAGATAGTTTGTGCAACTGAGAGGCAAGCTTGGTGTGGATGAGAATGAATCCCTCGCTGAGAGGGAGTGTTAAATTTGACAACATCGATAGTCATTCTCCAATAAGAGGCCTTATGGGCCACCCCAAGGCTAGCCAAGGAGATTTGGAGAATCAACCAGTCTTGTGAGGTATTGAAAAAAGCCAGGGGGAATGTACAACCTCTGTGAGTCAAACCAATATTCAGGATGAATGAGATGCTATGTGAGTCTAATGAAAAAGTCAAGGGGAACGTACAACCTCTGTGAGCATAGATAGTCTAGTGCAAAATTCAGGGGGAACGTATAACCTCTGTGACCATAGACAGACTAGTGCAAAAGTCAGGGGGAACGTACAACCTCTATGAGCCTAGTCAAGCCTTGTGAGCCATGAGAAAAAGTCAAGGCACCTAGCAAAAGTTAGGTTGAATATAAAATGCCTATGAGCTAGAAACAAATGATATTCCTAATATTGCAAATGATATAAATGTATTGATCTAGTGTGTTGGCACGTGTAAAATTATCCACCATGAAGAGAATTTAAAATTGCCTTTTAAAGAGTCGAGTTGTAAATGAAATTTCAAGTCTAGTTATATTTTCGAACTAAAGTGTAATGATGAGTTGTAACTGAAGTCTCACGTCTAGTTCTATTTTCGAACTAAAGTGTAATGTTGAGCTGTAACTGAAGTCTCAAGTCTAGTTCTATTTTCAAACTAAAGTATAATGTTGAGTTGTAATTGAAGTCTCAAGTCTACTTCTATTTTCAAGCTAAAGTATACCAATCTTAAGTCTAGTTCTAAGTTTGAACTAAAGTATGAAGCTGAGTTATGATTAAAGCATGCAAACAAGTTACTATTTCGAGCCTCTCCTCTTCTCCTCTTCAGCCTATATAAGGAGAGGTCGACCCCTCTCTTCAACACAGTTTGTATATGTAGGTTAAGGGAGAAGCAATAGAGGATCATATCAGATATAAGGAGGCAACATACCAAAGCAACATATCACTGATTTATATCAGCAATAGAGGCTTCATATCAATGGCATATATCAACAACATATCAGTGTTGTATATCAAAAATAGAGACAACATATCAGAGGTGTATTTCAACAAGGTATATTAGGTATTTGTGAGGTCAAAGTAATCTTGGAAAGCTCTTGAAGAGCAGAACAATCATGGTGGATATTTTTAAGTGATCTTACATTATTAATGCACTAAAGGAATATCGCTTGCTGGGGCTTTTCTCCCTATACAGGGTTTCCCCAGCGTATATGTGTTGTTGATGTGCATGCTACTTATCTACACAATTATTGCTATTCAATTATGATTTGGTATTTTTGAAGTGTATTAACCTGGAATCAAAGTGTTGAAGAAAATAAAAGAATTAATCCGCATAATAAATCAATCTCATAATTTAACAAGCGTAACATGTCTATCCTTTCTCCTCTAGTCTACAAGGGGGTCCCACCTACTAGTATTATATTATTATCATAATTGAATAATAGCGCTATAGCAATCCTTTGCGATCGTAATTTATCATTGTGATTTTAATCGTCATCAACCATCTCTTGATATGTTGTACTAAAGTTCAATTGTGTTCCTAAGGCCTCTTGGGAACTAGTCCAAAATAGTCCAATAAACATCGATCCTCTATCAGATATGATCCTCTTAGGAACACCATGCAATCTCACAATCTTGCTGATAAAACTCTAGCTATGTTTGGTGCCTGATACATCGTACACATAGGGATAAAAAGTTCACTCTTCTTCAAAGTGTCAACTACCACAAAATCAAGTCGTTCCTCCTTGCCATTAGTGGTAGTCCCACAAAGAATTTCATCAAAAATACCTCCTATTCAATTCTTGAATAGTGTGTGGCTGTAGTAATCCTGCCGGATGTCTATGTTCAACCTTCACTTGCTGACATTCTATACATCTTGCCATGTAGTTGACTATGTCTGCCTTCATTCATTTCTAGAAGAATAAGGGCTTCAGGTCCGCCCTCATCTTTGTGACTCCTGGATGATCCATGTACACTGCTCTATGAGCTTCGCTTAAGATTAACTTCTCAACATAGCACTAGGATGTATGTAAATCTGGTTATTATGCCTCATTAATCCGTCGTTGTCCACAATCAATCCCTCAAATTTTGGTACCAACATGGTGTCTTGTATGATATTTTCCTTAACCTCTTTATACCAGTCATCGTCATGTGATAAAGTTAGAATATTTTCTCTAAGATTCCTCTAAAGAGGTATCACTGAAAATATGCGTGGTCTCCAACTCAAGGCATCTACCCCTCTGCTCACTGTCCCTTTTATGTAGGGAATCTCAAAATCGTATTCACTAAGAAATTTTAACCAACTCCATTGTCTCACGTTCAAGTCACTTTGCATAAAAAGTGTTTCAAAAACAGTGTCTTGTTTTCAGTTCAAATTTCCATCCAATTAGGTAGTGTCTCCACACTCTCAGGGAATACACAATGGCCAATACTCCAATCATGCGTCGCGTAGTTCTCTTCAGTATTTCTTAACTTCCTTGAGATGTAAGTGATCACTCGACCATCTTGCATGAATACTCCACCTAAGACTTCCTTGAATGTGTCTGTGCATACCAATAAGTCCTCATCCATGTTGGGGAATTTTAGTATCGACACTGTTGTCAACATCTCATTGAGCCTTTGAAATGCTTCATCATTTCTCGGTCCATACCAACTTATAGTTTTTCTTATGCAATTCTGTGATCGGATTTTCTATCTTCGAATAACCTTTGATGAACCATCGTTAATATCCATGTAAACCCAATAATCTATGTACTTCTGGTATGTTTGTTAGCGCAAGCCATTCCATAATAGCCTCCACCTTCACTGGATCCACAGCGATGACTTCGTCAGAGATAACACACCCGAAATAATGAATCCTCGATTGACAAAAAGATAATTTCGACATTTTCTCATATAATTTGTTCTCTCATAAACACTATAGTACCAAGTTAAAAAGTTCATCATGTTCTCCCATCATTCGAGAATACATCAATATGTCACCAATGAATACTTGAACAAACTTGTCCAATTATTCGCGGAACACCCCATTCATCAAGCTCATGAATACCCTTAGGCATTTTTTAGTCCAAACAATAAAATGATAAACTCCTAATGCCAAAAACTCATCTTGAATGCGGCCTAGGAACGTCTTCCTCCTTGATCCGTAACTGGTGATATCCTGATCTCAAGTTGATCTTCGAAAACACTGTTGCACCTTTCATTTGATCAAACAAATCATCTATTCTTGGAAACAAATACTGGTTCTTGATCGTTGCCTTATTCAATTGACAGTAGTCAATGCAGAGTCTCCATGACCTATCCTTCTTCTATATGAAAACAAAAGACGCACCCCAAGGTGACACACTTGGACGTATATGTCCTAGGTCCAACAACTCTTTCAGTTTCATTTTCAGATCCTATAACTCAGGGGTCGACATCCGATGAGGTGTTCTTTCTATCGGTTTATTTCTAGGTTTTAAGTCGATGGTAAATTCCAGCTCTCCTTCGTGCAGAAAACCTGGTAACTCTTCTAGGAACACATCCACAAACTTTCATACTACCAGAATGTTTTCTAATCCTTTTTCCATGCCCTTGTCGTCCAATGCTACGATTGCATATAGCTTTCATCCCTTGCTCCATACTCTTATGTAGCTATAGGGAATAAAAGAACCTCAGGGAAAATCCCTGGTTCTTTCTACAATCACCCGTCTATTTCCCTCATCATCGGTAAAACTCAATTGTTTCATCTTACAGTTGAGTACCGCATCAAGCGATTCTAACCAACCCATACTGATCATGAAGTCATAAGATCCTAATATTGTGGCATACATTGTTGGCCTTCGTGAAAAAATATCCTAGGTTGAGGCTAGATTTTGTAACCCTTCCTCCAATCTTCATCTTGGCTCTTGAAGCCATTTCCACGTAGCTAAAATTATCCTGAACAGGCCTAAACATTCCCAAATAGTCGTTTCTGTGGAGGACGCAACTGTTGATGTGGTGGTCCTCTATAGGGAGTTCCTTGTCGAGGAGTCGGTATTCGGGGCATCGTGAACGTGGATACTCATGATGTATCTTGATACCTTGATGTACATTGGGTTGGTATCTGATGTTGTTGCACACCTGATGTCATTCGTCCAGTTGGTCTTGCAAGAGTCCTACCTTGACCCCCACTGATCAACTCTTCCTCAGGACAACATCTTGGGGGTCAAGGTAGGACTCTTGCAAGACCTTGACTTCCACTGATCAATGTGTCAATGAAGCATAGTGACACAAACATAAGTAGCGTAGTAGATCAACACATCATAATCATCTTGAAACAATCTACAACACGTATAATCCGATAATGAATATAAAATGACTACCTCCTCGACCTACCCTGCAAGGTTAGAACCTCCAGGACACATAGTAATGCTCAAGCTCATGTTCCAATTGATTTTAACCATTTAAGGTCTTAGGGCTGTCGATTGTTATGAGGAACAAGGAGGTGTCTACATCCCACTGACAAACAAGTCCAATCATCAACTAGATCCATCCATCAATCCTATTCATCAATTAATCATGGCACAAGGGTAATCAGTATCATTATCAATCATACATCAACAACTAAATATTCACTGCGCGCGAGAGTAAACAATATTAGAACAATCACATGTCGACTTAAGTAAGACGTAAGAGAAATATAGTCACTAAATCAGTCATATATCTAATAAATTCATGACGCCAGATTAGTTAACATTTAAATTCAACATGGAGAAGAATAATGATGAAGCAATCACACACCCACATAAATTAAGGCACACAAGTACATTTTGTTACTAAAATAATCATGCATCACCATTATTTCAAGGTGCGCGGGTAATCAAGCTAAATCATTTTACATCCATCGTTAATCCAATGCGCAAGCAATCCAATAATTTAATCACAACATAATCCATGGTGCAAGGTAAATTTATAACTCAATCATTCATCAATTATTAATTATTCATTTCACTAGAGAAAACTATCGATTTATCTCATGGCACAACCAAGCTATCTACTCAACCAATCATACATCAATTTAAGAGAAGAAATAGTAAATTATACACATATCATTATACATCAACGTTGTTCATAACACAATATTCATCAACATTTATATCGTGGCGCGTGAATGATTTACTTACTTAAGTAATCACCCCTCTACATTTTCAAGCCACACAAGCAATCTAATTGTTAAATTGATCACACATCAACATTAATCAAGACACTCATGTAATCAAATCACATCCAAACATTCAATACATCTCTTTTAATACATGGCGTAAAATACGTATCAATTCCAATTCATGCACAAAGTAGTCATGTTTTTCAATGAGGCTTACAATTTACATTGTAAAGTCCCCAACTTAGGTGCTATTAATCTACAATAGTCCTTCAACAATTTAATTCATACTCAAGTAAATTCGATACATCACCTATAATCCATGTGTGACTAGAATTATTTCGTTCATTTATAAACTCACCCCAAAATAAATCAAGCATTCAGTAGAGCCTTTTATTGAAAGGTCATATATCTCTAAAGTTCTCATTAAAATTAACATTGAGATATAAAATGAAACTTAACAATGAATATTAAACTTGAATACTTTTAGACATCATAAGGAAAATGATACATATATAACTATGCGATCGCATTGAAATAAGATATCTGGCTTTGAATATTACTAACTAAAATCAAATGAAACTAAAGGACACTCCAATGTGCAGGGCATCTTCTAATGCCCAAAAAAAGTGTAGGAATAAGAAAAAGGAAGGGACTTAATAACTCATAGACATGAAGGAAAAAACAGAGTTGGTAAATTCCCCAACAACACAGAGGTAATGAGGAAAGTTATGGGAAAAAGATAGTGAGCAACACACATAGATAAACAAGGTAAAAACACATGTTGGTTCCCCAACAAGGTAGAACATTTTACACAAAAATGGAGAGATGAAGATGGTAAAAATGCATACTGGTTTCCCCCACAAGCTAACACGTTTTACACATAAAAATGCAGAGATAAACATGGTATAACTGCATGTTGGTTTCCTCCAAAAACGAAGAGGTAAGGAGGGTAAAAACTCTTGCTAGTTTCCCCCACAGTCTGAGCATGTTTTTACACCAAAAACGCAGAGGTAAGGAGGGTAAAAACTCTTGCTAGTTTCCCCCACAGTCTGTGCAGGTTTTTACACGAAAAACACAAAGGTAAGGAGGGTAAAAACTATTTCTAGTTTCCCCCACAGTCTAAGCAATTTTTTACACCAAAAAGGAAGAGGTAAGGAAGGTAAAAACTCTTTCTAGTTTACCCCATGGTCTGAGCACAATTTTACACCAAAAACACAGAGGTAAGGAGGGTAAAAACTCTTGCTAGTTTCCCCCACCGTATGAGCACGTTTTTACACCAAATATTTAAAGGTAAGGAGGGTAAAAACTCTTGCTATTTTCCCCTACAGTTTGAGCACGTTTTTACACAAAAAATGTAGAGATAAGGAGGGTAAAAAATCTTGTTAGTTTCCCCCATAGTATGAGAATGTTTTTACACCAAAAACATAGAGGTGGTGTGTGCATTAGAAGAGTAAAACTTCACTAGAGAGTAAGAAAAAATGTGGGTAAGGATCAAAAGAATTTTTTATCAGTTCAAGATCAATTTTGGCTAGCAGTGACTTCATTAGAGAAAAAACTTCGATTTGGAAAAAAATGTGTTATGGATTGGATAGTACAAACTTAGGTTCAAATTAAAGGGAAATGATCAAACATTCTGTATGTAGACATTCAAGCTTAGATTTAAATTAACCAGGTGGTGATCAAACATTCTGTATGTAGACATTCAATCTCATATTTGAAATTAACAATGGCAGTGGTCAAACATTTATATATGTATACATTCAAGCTCAGATTTACATTAAAAATGGCGGTGAAATTATTAGGAATTAACCTCTATCATTTATAAAACCATCTAGGAGCTTATCTCTTGATCTTAATATCTCACATAGTTACGCAAGGTAAAAGAAAAAACTAGATTATACAAATTAATCCACTGCGATTACAAATTTAAATAAAAACACCGTAACTGAAGGCGAGAAGTCGATGATGATATCTTGTGTTTGCGCTTCATCCCGCTCCCCACTTGCTAATCGTGAAGACCTCACCGATACCTCCTAGCCAACGCTAGGGGTACTCTTCTTCCCCCTTATCCCCTTGAGCTGCAAATGGGCCACACACAAACACAAACAGAAAACTCTAGCCCCCATCTTGCCTCGCAAGGTCGAGATACCACTCTCTCTTTTTCAAGCTGGGTATCCCAACTCTCACAAGAAAAATAAGTCAAATAAATTCCCACAACATAACTTTACACATACTAGTCATAATCCATTCCTCCTCGTAGCCATTTATTTTATAGAATATTTCTTAGTGTCCACTTGCCAATTGCACATTAATTTTTTTTTTTTTTTAAATTAATTAGGAATTACTCTCTCCCGTACACTTGTCACCCGATCCCTTAGTTGCACCAAAAATTCACTATTTCATTTAATTAAATGTCAATTTCCCTCACCCATCCTAAAAGCGCTCCTAAAATCACTCCTAGGTGTCCCTTTATTCCCTCTATTTCATATTTAACGGCTGACACCTTTCTAAAACTTAGTTGTGTTTAATTTAGGAAAGTTATTTAGATAGACTATACTAGATTCTTTTCTATGCTTCCACATTCCTTTTTATATTTATTTCCTTTCTTATCTTAGTTCCAATTTGGTATTCTTTTGCACACATTTATTTAATTAAATCTTTAGATACAAATTTTTACTCTTTCAATTCCTAACTTGATTTTTCTTCATCCCCTATCATTTATTAAATTTATAATTTAAACTTGTCTTCTTACCCACTTTAGACTTAGGTTCAAATTTTTAAACTAGGCTTAGAATTTTTAAGGAGATTTTATAATTAATAAAAATTACTCATTTAATAATTATTTTAATTCCGACCATGTCAAAACAAATATTGTTTTCTAGCCACCTAGGTTTATTAACTCACCTTTATTAAATATCGCGACGTGCCCTTCAAGACGCACTTTGTGATCCAAGGGTATCACTCACCTTTATTCAAGTTTTAATTATGCGATGTCCTCTTCAATATGCACTTCGTGCTCCAAGGGTGCCACTCACCTTTATTCAATTTTTAATTATGCGACGTGCCCTTCAAGATGCATTACGTGCTCCAAGGGTGCAACTTGCCTTTGAGTGATTTTGGTAGTTGTCCAACCATTGGAGTCAACACTCCATAAGTCGAACTTGTGAGATACTAAGGGCCTATAAGGAATAGGGACCTTGCCTTATTGTGCACCCATTAGAATCTTCAAGAACAATTACCTTATTCTGCCCTCACGACATCATAGATCTCTCGAACTAGGTAATCGTTAACGTACAATTCGAGCCACGGCGGGAGTGCTAGTAGGCTGTGACATGGATGTTTCCACACCTCTCCCTCAATATATGGTTGCTATGCATGGACGCTTTACTCCTTATGTGAGTCTTATTAGCAAGCAATCGTCGGCCTGCATCCATCAACGAAACACTGTCAATGATCCATAAACAACATCATCATATAGCCGATCATATGTCACATATGCATAAATAGAAATACCCAAACCATATACAGTCCACTCCCTGAATTGATCCAATGAGGTCCATTGATTGTTAGGATATTTAGACACTTAAGAGTTAGTTAATATCTACTTGGTCTAATGTGTCGTTAGGTAAAAGTGTATTTCTTTAGTATGAATTAGTATGCATTTGTAGTTAGGAAATCTGATGGTTACGATATGTTCCTGACACAGAGTGATCTGAAGATTCATATTCTCCTTGATCTTAACAGCCATTGATCCATGGATTAACACCCGATTGGTCCATCATCTCTATTTAAAGAGCATGGAGGTTCATTTTACGATGATCGATTGTGAGAAACTCTCTTGTAAAATATCTCTGTAATCTTTTTCTTTTGCATTAATAAACTACTCCAAGTCACCATGTTGGCTGGGGCCATGTGTAAGTTTTAAACCTATGAAGTAAACAAATGCATACATATTCTTTAGAAAAACAAAAATTAATCAATGGCTCATACACATAGTACATAGAGATTCACGTTGGAAATCCTTAACTGGGAGAAAACCAACCTTCCTTGGTGATGCACCTTTCAACTCTTCATTGTATTAATTTCACCATTCACCATACAATATATACAATATTTTAGGTATTTCATAGCTACTAAAACCCTAATCCCTTAATCCGGGATTAATTTAGAAAACCGCTAAAAATAGAAAAATCCACTAAAATAGCAAAAAACACCCCCCCCAAAAAACAATTTTTGGGCACTGCCCCGAACCCCGACGACTTCGGGCCACCACCGTGAGTCAAAAATTGCACATAACCAAGGGGGCCAAACCTATCCCCCTCGTCCCCCCCAGGAAAGTGCCCGACACAAATCACAAAGGAAGTTGGGATCGTCAGATGCAATTCTCAAATTTGATGCACCCACACACACACATGCAAAGAATATAACACATACCAAACATTCTCCCACTTGCTATTTTATTTGCATATAGAGGTTCACAAGATTACATAGTCAACAATCCAGGGAAGCAATGCCCATTTTTACTCTACACCAAGAGAACTTCTTTGTGCTCACAGACTTTGTCAATGAATCTGCAACATTCTTCAAAGTGTCGATATTTTCTAGCAAAACCTTCTTTTTTTCAACCATGTCTCTCACAAAGTGATACTGAACATCAATATGATTTGTCTTTGAATGATAAGAAGGGTTCTTTTCCAGGAATATTTCACTCTGACTGTCACACTCTAATCTCACTGCTTTTTGCACCAACCCAATACCTGAAGACAATCTCTGTAACCATACTACTTCCTTGCTTGCATGAGTGGCTAACATGTATTCAACTTATGTAGTTGAGAGTGCCACTACAACCTATCTTTTTCTCATCCAATTGATTTCTTCTCCAAATAGGTTAAACACATACCCACTTGTGGATCTTCTTCTATCTAGATCTCCAGCCCAGTCTGCATCAAGAAACCATATATGAAATGTTCACAAAAATGAAAATCCAGAGTGCAATTAGACATACCTTCAACCATGCCTTAACCGTGTAGTGTTCGAAGGCCCTTTTCTCCAATATTCCCTAGTCTTTGATGCCACAACATGGTATTCTTTCCAAGGACAATATTGGTCTTGTCTTCTTTATTTTTATTCTCAGGGACAACAAAACTGTTATACCCATTAGTATAAGTGCTTGCCAACAACTTGTACATAGTTCCACACTGAACTCCCCTCATCAACACCATTTCTCCTCGTACCATCTTGCAAGTTCCCTTTCCCAATACAATATCCACTCTTGCATCATCCAACTTGCTTACAGATATTAGGCTCCTGGCTAGTTTTGGAATGTGCAGAACCCCAGGGAGATTTCTAATCCTTATATATTTTAAAAACAACTTAACCCTTGCATGTCCCATGATTTTGGCTATCGAGTCATCTCCAAGGAATACATCACCACCATCATATTTCTCATATTCATAGAACCACTCCCTGTGAGGAGTCATATGATATGACGCACTTGAGTTGATTAACCATACACTACGGTCTTCATGTGTACTTATATATTCCAGGTAAACATCACCTCCTTCTTCAGTGGAGGTTTTCACCTCTATGGAAGAGGCATTATCAGATCCCTTTGGTTTATCAACCTTCTTAGACTTGCAATATTTCTTATAATTCCCTGTTTTACCACACTTCTAGCATTTCCTCAAAGATTTTCATGGAGACTTAGATCTACCTGTAGATTTAGATTTCCCCCCTGAATACTTACCAGGATTCATGTCTTGGGTACGACCTCTTACAAATAAATCATCTGTGCTTTGACTATCCATACTTTTCCACCTCATCTCTTCAGATAACAAGGATGCACCTACATTCTCATACTTCAATGTAGATTGAGTGGTACTACCAATTGCTACAACCAAATTATCCCAAGAGTCTGGAAAAGAACATAACAAAGTAATACACTTATCTTCTTTTG
>JASDQU010371453.1:106169-125907 GCA_032191745.1 Picea mariana | reverse complement strand
GTTACTCTTCCTTCTCATGCATTAGGCTTAGATAGATTCGAAAGAAATTCAGTGTCCATGATAAGCACTTTTCTGTCTAGGGTTAAGGTCAAGCCTTAGAGGTCGATCTACTTTTCCGCAGGCAGATTTTCCTACAACAGTTTTCCCTACAAAAGATCAAGTTGCAGACATTTTCACAAAGTCTCTTATAAAAGTGAAGTTTTCCAAACTTCGATCTATGCTAGGAGTTCAGGAAGTTTTCATTAAGGGGGGACATGCTCTAATGCCTCCTTCCTTCTCCTATTGTATCACTACTGTAAATTCTTCAATCCTATCCCAAGTTGTTCTTAAGGGGGGATGTTAGGATATTTAGACACTTAGGAGTTAGTTAAGATCTACTTGGTCTAATGTGTCATTAGGTAAAAGTGTGTTTTGTTAGTATGCATTAGTATGCATTTGTAGTTAGGAAATCCGATGGTCACGATATGTTCCCGACATAGAGTGATCCGATGGTTCATATTCTCCTCAATCTTAATGACCATTGATCTGTGGCTTAACACCCGATTGGTCCATGATCTCTATTTAAATAGCATGGAGGGTCATTTACCGATGATCTATTGTGATAAACTCTCTTGTAAAATATATCTGTAATATTTTTCTTTTGAATTAATAAACTCCTCCAAGTGGCCCTGTTGTCTGGGGATGTGTATGTTTCCCCATAGGGGTTTTACCACGTCAAAAAATTGGTGTGTTGATATTTGATCTAGTTGTGTGAGTAGTTACTGAAGGTCTTTGTCCTCTGTTGGAATACTTGTGTTGTCGAACATTGCTGCCATCGACATCCTCAATTTGTCAAGTGTCTTGCACACTCAGGAGAAACCCATCAATAACACATGTCTATACATATATATCAAATAAAATAACATCATAATCCAACAACAACATCATCAAAATCCATAAGAGAAACAGACAACCATATACTAAACCGGATCACTTGCACACAAGTGTCCTCAAAGTATAAGTCAAATCATGTGCACACAAGAGAAGAATGTTACAATTAGCTTTGTGCATTTATATATGGGGCTTTAGATATATATTAGATTCAAACCACTCATTGCATTGGACTCCAAACCCTATCACTATCAATTTTTTTTTATTTTTTAAACCACTTTCTTGGTTAGTGGTGCACATTCTACAATAAACACACACCAACACATTTTTTTTTATGTATAATGTATCATTCGACACTTCTTGTTTAAAAAAATATATATTTTTGAATTTGCTGGTGCACACTATATAGTTATGATGCATTGGTGTGTAATAATGTATTAGGTGTTATCACTTTGTAAATTTGTTTTGGCTGAGAAAAAAAATGACAGAGGTAACCTGTAGACCAACTTTAAGAGCATAAACTAGCCTTTTCGATCTAGAGAGGGATCTCTCTAAGACTTAGTCTCTAAAATATAATGACCTTGAATTGTCGGCTAGGTTTATTATGTTTGTGAAATGTTTCTGGTTTTGCTGGAAAGGAAATACATAACCTTGGGCCATGGATTCAAATTCCTGAAAGCGAGAGAAATAAATGACTTGGTAACTGAAACTTTGAGAGGATAAAGGATAAACAAGCAATGGTCTTTTATTTCAAATGTCATTGTGTGTGGCGAAAGAAAAAGTATATAAATCAAATCAGAGCATCATTGAGGATGAATTCTAAATCACTTAGAAGACAAACACATGAGTTTAAATGGTGAAGTCTAAAGCATTGCGCAATGAATTCTAGACTTATTAAACGTTCCAATTTAAACAGAGTAAAGACATGGATATACAAAAAAAGGAAGTACATACATAGAAGAGATCACCATTAGAATATTTTGGTCGAAGCCTTAGGACTTGTGCATTATATTTCAATCAGGTTCAAAAATTACATTCAATAGTCTACTGTCTACACTAATTTTCCAACCAACCCGACTTACATTGAAAAAATGCAATATATAGAAAAAACCGTGCCCCTTGTGTTGCCATGCTCCAAACTACTACTCCTATAATTTCGGTTCCGGTTATTCCCTGCCAGATGACCTTTCAAATAGAACTTACTAAGGATGGAAATCCAACTGCACTCAATCATGTCATATCTGACATCTTTATCATGATCATTTAGTCATCAGTAAGATTCAATAATTAGGAGGTGATGCGTCGACGTTTCTCCTTTGAGTGGTTACCTAAATGATAGAGCACACTATCAGAATTCTGCCACTCATTGTAACGGGCTTTGTTTACTGCCGCACTATAACTGGATGTGGTATGAATGTGGCAAGTTGGTATGGAAGATGACTGTGGGATGTCGCTCATGTTTTCCAGATGGCTACAATGGTCGGGGGGCTACGCATCTCCTTCAAGACTGTTATGCATTCTGCCTACACGTGTCCTTATCGACAAGTGGGTTTACAACATCTGCGCTACATATATCCACCACGTGGGTACCCGTCAAATTCCTTGTTTCTCAGCAGGAAACATGATACAAGGGGAGAGAAATTTCGTGCCACGTTCAAAAAGAAAAAAATGGGGTCATGTCAATCATGTCTCTGGCATCACCTGCAATTTGAATACTCTAAGAGTTTTCCTAAGAGACCAGTTTCATATTTTTAGATTCTTCACTAGTCTCCATAAGACCGCGTTCCCTTTTAACTTCATTTGAGCACTGACAAGAGCCACGCATACATTTTCCATGGCCGATCCACATTCCTTGAAGTGCTCTGCGATTCTCTCCTCTGACATCCTCTGTTCCTCACGCAGCTGGATGATCACGTCTTGCGCTTCTCTGAGTTGTTTCTTGAGCCAATTTGCATTCTCTTCTCGGTTTGTGACATTGTTGTTTCAACAATCATTTCTGCTAACCATTTTCTCAATTCTCTGTTCTCTTGGTATAATTCGGAAATAACAAGTTTCGCTTGCTTCAACTGTTATGATGGTTCCTAAATCTCCATTATTTTAGTGCCCAACCTTCTCTGTATTTCATTGATTCTCCAAATTGAACCTTCAATAGGTTCTAGACAAACAATGCGCATGAGTAACTTCTCAACAACAAATTGGGTGTGCGGTTTTTTTGGAGCGTGGGTCTCCTCGAGCTTCTTGATCAATCTCGACCTGCCTATTTTATGGGGTACTGGCTGTTGGGATGATGAGTCTTATATTTTTTTTCTCTTTACTACGACCTCTTCCATTCTTTCCCCTGTGTTGCGAAATGTTGTTCCCATTGTGGGTAGAGGGAAGTATCCTTTGGGGTCCCTGGGGATGTCGGCTAAAATTAGGAATGAATCCCAGTATTTTTCCAGCCATCCCAATTCCTCGACTACCAAAAAATTAATTAATGATATATGGAATAAGTTCTTCTTCGGCTGGTCTGCTTTGGCTTAGATGCTGTCCACCATTATGCCTAGGATTTGGTGCAAGAATAAAGGTAAGTTCAAAGGAATTTTCCCTTTGAAATGCATCAACATTCTGATGTGATGTGGGTGTATTCTGTCAGACCTTCTTTCATAGGTGAAATACCTTCTAATCACCTTCAGGAGCTTCTGAAAAGGCTCACGTAGATACTGACTCATAATGCCCGCTCTGATTTTCTCGTTTAGGCAGTTTGGTTTGATGAATTATTCATAGCATAATATGTCTAAAGGCATGCCCTTAGACCACCTTTCACAATGTGGAGGGATCTTTGTCATGGTTGAAAAAAATTCCTCCATCACCTGGAATGTGATTCCCGTAATGATCGCGCATAACCCATTAAATTTGAGAATGAACTGTTCATCCAATTTTGCATTTTATCCTTGGATTTTCTCACAATAGCGCATACATCCGACCTATTCAAAATATGCCCCGACATCTAGATCTTCATTGATTAACGCCAAGTCCTGAGGTTCCTTCCTCAAAGCTCTACCACTTCGCACCTTCTTCCTTATGTCTTGGGATGTTGTCATGATGCAAATGTCTATTTGTTTTGTACGTGTGTGGTAACGAAATATGAAACCCTCTTCACGTATAAAATGGAGAATAATATAATTCCCATAGACCTATCGGAGTGGCAATGGAGGAAGTTTTGCGCGACAAGAAAAAATAAATCTAGGATTTTACTGCATGGAAATGAGGCACTATGAATACTTTAGGTGTAGAAATAGGTTGACGCTGCGATAAATGATAATGGTAGGCTCGTCGTAATAGGGAAGAATGACAAAAAATTTGGGCGTGGAGGCAAGGCACTGTGACACTAGTGGCGAGCCAGGGAAATTGGACACAAAAAACAATTCGGCGCAACAGGAAAAGACTCCAAGGAAGAAAGGTTGTATGCGAGAGGAACTATAGCCCGATAGATTAGATCATGGAAAAATCCAACATGCTTCAAACCATGACTGAATATGAAAGAGGCGCAACAATATTGACTGAACAGTTTCACAACATAGCTGATGGTGATCGGCTTTCCCACAACGAAAAGACCCATGACTTGTAGGAAAAATCACAGACAACGCACAAACTCAGATGGTAAAAGAGAAGTATGCAGGGTGAATGGTATTTATAATTGAACAGACGAGGGATGGAATCATGACAAAGGATGTTGAATCCATGGTGACAAGAAGTTTTGAAGCAGGATGAATATTTATGCAACACACACGCGTGACAGGTACACTTTGAAGTGTGCAAAGTATAAATGATAAGAGCTGCAGAGTATACGTGATATGAGCACTGCAATTTCTTAACCTTTCTATCTTCATAATGAGGTGATGACGGTAGTTATATCGGTCGAAGTGACCTTTACTCTAACAACTTACCTTGACCTCTAACACGTAAATTCCCTCTTTTTGATAGGATTCGATCTTTTGGGAAAAATACCTTTACAATTTTCACATGTTTAATTATGATTCCCTAGACCGACTCTAAGGGCCGGACCTGCCACTTGCTCACTTTGACCCATTCATTGTTCAATACCTGACCTCACACGTTTCAACACATGAACCATGAATCATCTAGGACTAACTCTAACTGACAAAATGACGATGCTAACAACTGTCTCCAATGGGGATGCTATCCTCCCGGTGAGGTGGCAAAGAACAACAAAACAGGTGCCTGAACATTGGGATTTATTTTATTTGCAGACTCTAAAACAACGAAAAAGACCCACCCTAGACCTTCTTGACACAATCACAACTAGACTCAACATAAACTTAGGGCTTTCACTTTGGGCTTCAATTTTTTTCTGGCTAATAACTTGAAATGTCTTCTTTGAAAACATAAAAAAAATGGCCATTTACAATGACATGAAATTATGAAACAAACCATACTAAACCAGATAATGTTTAAGGAACCTGTCATTCATAGGTCCCGCACCATTGATTTCTCCATTAAGCTCTTGTAGAAAATATGTGTTGTTACCATGATACTCGACAATCCTGAATGGCCCCATCCAAAGATGATCAAACTTTCCATGTTTCCCTTTGTCTTCATTCCTCACGTTCCACTTCAACACTATATCATTTACCTTGAAATCCTCCTGCTTAGTGTGCTTGTCGAAAATCTTCTTCATTCTTTCTTGGTGAAGCTGTGATCGGTTGAAAAATTGTTCCCTCATTTTCTACACATGAACCAATTTGTTTATCCTCCTCTGAGCGTTGTTTGGTTCAGCTTCTTGCTCTTGCAACAACCTCCTGACTAGGAATCCCAACGAGGTGTGGAAAACTATGTCCATGCCATATACAATTTGGAAATGCGATGTGGAGATGGAATTTTTGGTAGTGATTCTATCAGCTCATAGCGCATAAATAAGCTTCTTGTGCCATTATTTCTTGTTTTCCTGCAAGATTTTTTTAATAATCATGGTTAAAATTTTGTTGGATGATTCTGCCAATCCATTACCCTGTGGGTAATAAGACGTAGAATGTCCCGAGGTTATGTTGTAATTGTTAAAATACTTCTCCATCTTCTTAAATTTGAATGTCGTTGCATTGTCCGTGATGATATTGATTGGGAAACCAAATCTAGACAGGATATTGGTCTCCAAAAATTGAATGATGATTATGTCGATAGCTTTCCTTGTGGGGACCGCTTCGATCCAATTGGTAAAATAGTCCATGGCCATTAGTATCCATCTATGTTGGGATGAATATGGAGGATGGATTTCTCCTATAAAATCTAGATTCCATTGCATAAACAGTTCTTCGACAGAGATAGGATTTAACAACAGGGGTTGAAACTTTCTTTTCCCATCGAATATCTGACATTCATGGCAACTGGAAACTTCCTTGTATACATCCGCAAAAATACTAGGCCAATAGAATCCTTCCCTCAAGATTTTTGGCGTGATGGTATTCCAGTAATGATGTCCCCCATAGTCTCCTTTTTGGAACCCCTTGATAGCCCGTTCTCTATCTTCTTCCAACAAACAATTTAGCAATATCCATCCTGGATCCTTCCAATACATATAGTTGTCCAGGATGCAAAACTTAGCCCCCTTCAACTTCAAAAACCTGGGCTTGGTTTTTCTCAACCCTGGGGGAGCTTGCAAATTCCTCAATATGTAAATAATTCCAGCATACCAAGGTGAATCGATGAATTTATGAGATACCTATGGGACTGCTTCCTATTGTGTATTCTCTGATAGATCAGGAATGAAATTTATTCCCAAAACATCATAGTTTGACTGTGCCATCAATTTTTCAAGACCCTAACCCTTAATAAACTTTGTAGGTTTTATTTTGAGGTCATATTCCAGCATGACTATGATCCATTTTCCCCTCCTCCCCTCAGGATTAGGATGATTCAGGATATCCTTGACAAAATTGCTAGGCACATAAGCAATGACGCAAGAATGCAGTATATAATTCTTGAATTTCTTGAGGGCCTTCACTAAGGAATACACTTTTTTTCCCATGATAACATACCTTAGTGGGGAGTCTCTCAATGTCCTATTGAAATAGGCTATAGGCTTTTCAAATTTTTTTTCATCCTTCTGTGACAGGATACCAATGATGGTGTGTTCCAAGGCGAAGGAAAATAAGATAAAGTCCCTTGTGAAATATGGGATGGCTAATACGGGAGCTTTGGTTAGTGCCACCTTGATGTATTCAAATGAATTCCTGGATTCAAGGATCCATTTTATCTCTTAAACTTTCCCGAGCATACTCATGATATGCTTTATAATATCGACTATATTTGGAATGAACCTCCTCAGAAAATTCACCTTTCCCAGGAAAGACTGCACCTCTCTCTTGCTTTGAGAAGTGCTGATCTTCAGAATCCCTTCCACCCTGCTGGGGTCTATCTTTATGCCTTCCTTTGAGATGATGTGCCCCAACAAATTTCCTTCTTGCATCCCAAAATTTAATTTCTTCGGATTTAATGAGACGCCAAACTTCTTGAATTTATGGAAAACCCTCTTTAGATGTTCAAGATGTTGTTCATTAGAATCGGAAAACATCGTGATGTCATCCAAGTAAATCATGATAAACTTTTATTTCTCCTCAGCTAATGCTATATGCATGGCCCTTTGGAAATTTTCTCCAGTTTTCATAAGCCAAAAAGGAATCTGTGCATACATGAACGTACCCCACGGTGTTGTAAAGGTTGTCTTCTCCTGGTTGTCTAGGTGCACCATGATCTGATTGTAACTAGAAAAATCGTCCAGCATTGACATTTTCTGGGATCCAACTACCTTCTGCTGGATGCAATCCATCTTGGGAAGCAAGTAGTTTTCTTTTACGGACACTCTATTCAAGTTCCAAAAATCTACGCATAATCTTATTTCTCTGCTCTTCTTCCTTATAGGCACAAGGTTGGCCACCTACTTTGAAAATATCAAAGAAATAATAATTTTGTCATAAATAGTTTCTTTACCTCGTTTTCAATCAATGGTAGCAGCAGGGGATTGATCTGTCTCAAATTTTTCTTGAAAGGTTTTTGATCTTCCTTGATGTGAATCACATGTTGAATTACTCTAGTGTCATAGACTTTCAAGTCTTCATAACTCCATGCAAAAACGTCAAGGAAATATTTCATGAGGTTGATATATCTTTGCTTGATCTTCGGACTGAGTGTCTTTGACAATATGATTATCTTAGGATTCTCTTGAGTTCTGATGTTGCAATCCTTGATATCTTCATCATTCACAGTGATTATGGGATTTCTAGCTACATCATTTTCATCAAACAAATTTTATAATGGAACCAATCCTTTGGGGATGATGTTTTTTTTTAGCTTCACTATATCCCTTTTGGCTATATGGTTCTGAAAGGGGTTGTCATTGCTACGTGCAACTACATATTCATCCTCTTCGCAACAACACTCATCATCAATATTCATGTTAGTGAACTTGTCCCTCATTTGGAGGAACCTCTCCACTTGTTTTTCATGTTAAACGACTTGAAAATATTTGATGTTATCAGGTACTGCGGGCCTGTGTTTGAATTCAATATCATACTTTCTATTGGGAAAAATTGGAATTTTAAAAACTGAAGCTGAGGTGGCTAGGGAATTTGCAGTTTGATTTTTCCCCCCGGGGATCACTGACAAATTATACTCTAAGAACTCTTCATGGAGGTCCATCACTAGGTTTCTATATGCTCTTAGTATGGGGTGCTTGGACTGGTATATACCCTTCACTTTATTTATGATGAGCTTAGAGTCTCCATGCACCACTATCCTCTTAGTGCCCAATTCCTTTAAATTTCTCAAACTCAAAATTAGTGCCTCATACTCGGCCATGTTATTTGTACAATCAAAGGAGAGCTTATAAGAGAAAATATTTGCACCCACTTTAAGAGGATTGATCCACATGCCATCTCAGGATCCTTCCCTACTAACGGCTCCGTCAAAGCTCATATTCCATATTTCATTTTCCACGTGATTTCTCTGATCTGTGCATTCCTTTGCTCGAAGAGAGACCTTATCTTCGACAATCATGATAGTAGTTGGCTACACCTATTCAAAACTTAAGTCATTATAAAAAAAGAGGAGCCAATTTTGGTATCGACATAGTAGATGGGGTGATTGTTTGGTTGGGTTTCTCTACTCACCATGTACTTGAGAAACACCTCTCTGTACAATCTTCTTTCTTGGCTGAAAACAAGGATGGTAGCATAAGACATGTCCATCTGCAAGGTTCCCTTTAATGTCATGCCCACGATCTGGATAACAACATGATGAATTTTTGGGGAATGTCGACAACCACCACGTCCATGACCAGATTCTTCGATGGAATTTGAGATAATGACACCACCAAGTCTTTGATCAAACCCAAACATTTCACTTTTCTTGAGTCGAAAGAGAAAAGATATTTATAAGGTCTGGTGACGTCCAAGCCTAACTCATCCATGACCACCTTTGACATGAGATTATGCGACGCACCCGAATCCAACATGGCGTTATGCAAAGTCATGTCATGAATTTTGAGACTGACATAAAAAGTAGGAACGTCATCAGTGTCACCAGTTTCTTCTACGCACGGACCAAATAAGATGGTAGGGTGGTTGTCTTGGATGTTCAGGGTGTCAAGAGCCTCTTCCATATTTAACATCTTAATGATCTAGTTCTTATACTCTCCCTTATTGATTAGCTCATTAAAAGGAACAAAGATTTTGATTTTGGCCATTTCGTTCTCAAAATTAAAAGGAGGAGGAGATTTATCTACCTCTTTGACGTTTGTTTCCTTACTCACCTCCGACGCTTTATTTAAGGATTCTTCCTTGTATTTTTCCTTCTCCGTCGCGTACCTTGCTGAATTATCTTTCTTTGGTTGGATTGAAGAAGGAGTATTCGTCAAGGGTTCCTTTGTGTGATTTGTCATCATAGGTTCTGTAGACACCTTTCTACTCCTAAAGTTATATTTCTTTTGAAAATGCACGATTGCGTTGTAATATCCCTTCCTGAAATCCTCTGTTTTCGAAGACAGTGTGTCATCAGTCTCCAGCATAAGACCATCATTCACATCCATGAACTGATCGTGTTCTCCCTTTGTGAAGAACATGTATGTATTCGTATCATTGCAACAATGCATTTGGTATTGGATCATCTGATCAAAGTCTTCATTTGCGTAGCTTTTTTGGAAAGAAGGTCTTATCTGCTGATCACCTTGATCTCTCTGGTCCCTTTGCCTGATCTACGGGACTGGAGCCCTTATAAATTTTTTATTTTTGGGCTGGAAATCATTTTTATCCCTGGTGGAAGGATTTTTCTCCATGGACATCCTTTCCATAAGCTTCTCCATAGTCTTCATCATCAAATAAAACTTTTCTTCTGACGATCAGGACATAGAGGGTTGCGTGTCTCCTTGGGGCTTCTTCCCATTTCTGTCAAAATTTTGTTTGATCTTTCCCAATGCCATCACATTTACTTTGACTTCAATTGTGTCTCTCATCATAGCACCTAAAGTATTATATCTTATTTCTCTCAGGAGTAAGGTGAAATCACTGTTAAAGGAATTAGTGTATTGAAGTTGAGAAGCTCCAGGAGGTGGTTTGACTTCTGTGGGGATTGAGTTATAAATCTTCATCAATCTGGCCAAAAAATCTTACATCATTTCCTCTAGTGATATTTTTATGTTGTTATATAGAGTTAGTAATTGTAGAAGATTCTTTTTATTGCCCCATATGGAAAGAAACATCATTTTAAACTTTTAATATTAGGGATGCTCACTGCTCAAAGGGATTTGAACCATTTTCTAACCTCCCCTGAGAGGCTCTGTGCAAACAGCCTCATTTTTGCCTCCTCATGATCGACCTATTCTAGGTCAAAAAATCATTAAACCAATCCAAGTGATTTTGGGAAGAAGCATTTCCTTCGACATCATATAACTTGATCCTTTGATTATAGTTCTGGGGAAAATCATTTAGTTGGGCTGGTAAGGCAAGAGGGGAAATTATGGCAGCCATAACTCTAGGAGGGTTTTGAACTGGCTAGATGGTCTGAGTGGGGATTATGGAATCTCGTGGGGGTTTAGTCAGTATTACATATTGGGACCTCTTCTCGTCAAAGACTATTTCATCCAAGTAGGATCCTGATTTAGACCTGAATAGATTTTGTTCGAACAATGTATCAAAGTCAAGGTCATCGATGCTTTGTACTCTGTCCTTGGGTAAAGCTAGGTTTATGTCCAGGTAATAGAATGGTTCTGGTATCTTCTCCTTCGCTTTGCACAAAAGTTTTTCGGGATCGGACACGGGCACTATAGGTTCTGGATCAGGGTTGGCTCTGGTATAAACTTTCTTTGGAGATAGGATTACTCATTCTTACTACTCTATGCTACTGGTCTTGTTTATTGGAGTCGCTCAGGTAAAAAAGGTTTCAGACAACCTAGACGTCTGACCCACTGTTACCCTCAGGGGTCAAAACTACAACTTTAGTCGTTCTCCCAGGGAAAGTTTTATTCAATTCCATCCCCGACAGTGGCGCCAAGATGTTAGCACTCTATAAATTTTTTTTGGTTAAGAAAAAAATTGACAGAGTTAACCTACATACCAACTTTAAGACCATAAAATATCCTTTCCAATCTAGAGAGGGCTCTCACTGAGACTTAGTCTCTAATAGATAATGACCTTGAATTTTTGGCTAGGTTTATTATGTTTGTGAAATGTTTCTATTTTAACTGGCAAGGAAATACAAAACCTTGGGCCATGGAGTCAAATTCCTAAAAGCGAGAGAAATAAATGAATTTGTAAATGAAACTTTGAGAGGATAAAGGCTTTTAGTTTAAGCAGGAAATGGTCTTTTAGTTTAAATGTCATTGTGTATGGTGAAAGAAAAAGTACATAAAGCAACTTAGAGCACCATCGAGGATGAATTCTAAATCACTTAGAATATAAACATAGGAGTTTAAATGGTGAAGTCTAAAGCACCGCATGATGAATTATAGACTTATTAAACATTCCAATTTAAACATAGTAAAGACATGGATATACAGAAAACAAGGAGTACATGCATAGAAGAGATCACAATACATCAAACCACCACCATTAGAATATTTTGGTCAAATCCTCATGACTTCTACATTATATTTCAATCAGGTTCGAAAATTACATTCAATAGTCTATTGTCTACACTAATTTTCCAACCAACCTGGATTACAATGAAAAGATGCAATATATAGAAAAAATTGTGCCCCTTGGGCTGCCATGCTCCAAACTACTACTCCTAGAATTTCAGTTCCGGTTATTTCTTGCCATATGACCTTTCAAATAGAACTTACAAAGAATGGAAACCCAACTACACCCAATCATGTCATAACCATTGTCTTTATCATGATTGTTCGGTCATAGGTAAGATTCAATCATTAGGAGGTGATGTGTTGATGTTTCTCCTTTGAGTGGTTACCCAAATGATTGAGCACACTATCATAATTCTGCCACCCAGTGTAACGGTCTTTGGTTACTGCCACACGATCATTGGCTATAGTATGCATGTGGTGAGTTGGTATGGAGGATGACTGTGGGATACCACTCGTGCTTTCCATATGTCGAAGATGTTTGGGGGGATATGCATCTCCTTCAAAATTGTTATGCATTCCACTTGCACTTTTCCTTCTCGATGGGTGGGTTTACAACATTTGCGCGATGTATATCCACTGCATGGTTACTCGTCAAATTCCTTGTTTCTCGACAGGAAACAAGACACAAGGGGAGAGAAATTCTGTGCCATGTTCAAAAATACAAAAATGGTGTCAGGTCAATCATGTCTTTGTCCTTACCTACAATCTTAATACTCTAAGAATTTTCCTAAGAGACTAGTTTCATATTTTCATATTCTTCACCTGTCTCTGTAAGACCACATTCCCTTTTAGCTTCGTTTGAGCACTAGCAAGAGTCATGTGGACATTTTCCATGGCTAGTCCACATTCATTATAGTGCTCCATGATTATCTCCTCTGACATCCTATGTTCCTCGCACAACTGGATGATCACATCTTGCGCTTCTTTGAGTTGTTTCTTCAGCCAATTTGCATTCCCTTCTTAGCTCTGCGACGCTGTTGTTTCGACAGTATTTTTTGCTAACTATTTTCTTAATTCTCTGTTCTCCTGGTATAATTCAACAATAGCGAGCTATGCTTGCTTCAACTGTTGTGATGATTCCTGAACCTCCATGATTTCAGTGCTCAACTTTCTCCGTCTTTCACTGATTCCCTGGCTTGATCCTTCGACAGGTTCTATCCAAACAACGTGAACGAGTAAATTCTCAGCAATAGATTGGGTGCATGGTTCATTTGGAGATTGGGTCTCCTCAATATTCTTGATCAACCTTGACCTGCCTCTTTTCCAGGGTACTATTTGTTGGGATGACGAGTCTTCTATTTTTTTCCCCTTACCTACGACCTCTTCCATTATTTCCCCTATGCTGCAAAATGGTGTTCCCCCTGTGGGTAGAGGGAAGTATCCTTTGGGGTCCCTGGGGATGTCAACTAAAATTAGGAACGAATCCCAATCTTTTTCCATCCATCCCAATTCCTTGACTACNTTCGGCTGGTCTGCTTCGGCTTGGACGTTGTCTACCATTCTTCCTAGGCTTTGGTGCAAGAAGAAAGGTAAGTTAAAAGTCATTTTACCTATGAAATAACTCAACAACCCGATGTGATGTGAGTATATTCTGCCAGACCTTCGTTTATAGGCAAAATACCTTCTAATCACCTTCAGGAGCTTCTAAAAAGACTTCCCTAGATACTGATTCAGAATGCCCACTTCGATTTTTCCGTTCATGTAGTTTGGTTTGATGAATTATTCATAGAATAATACTTCTAAAGACATTCCCTTAGACCACCTTTCACCATGCCGAGGGATCTCCATCGTAGTTGACAGAGTTTCCTTCGTCACCCAGAATGTGATTCCTGCAATGATCGCATGAAACCCATTAAATCTGAGAGTGAACTATTCATCCAGTTTCACATTGTATCCTTGGATTTTCTCGTAATAGCACATACATCCGACCTATTCAAAATATGCCCTAATATCTGGATCTTCATTGATTAACACCAAGTCCTGAGGTTCGGGCTTCAAATCTCTTCCACTTTGCGCCTTCTTCCTTCTGTATTGGGATGTTGTCATGATGAAAACATGTATTTGTTTCGCGTGCGTGTGGTAATGAAATATGACACCCTCTTCGCGTGGAAAATGGAGAACGATATACTTCGCAGAGACCTATCGAAGTGGCAGTGGCGGAATTTTTTCGCGACAAGAAAAAATAACTCTAGGATTTTACTGCACGGACGCTAGGCGCTATGAAGACTTTAGGTGCAGAAACATGTCGACGTTGCAATAAATGATAATGGTAGGATCGTTGCAGTAGGGAAGCGCGACAGAAAATTTGGGCATGGAGGCAAGGCACTGCGATACTGGTGGTGAGCTAGGGAAATTGAATGCAGAAAACAATTTGATGCGATAGGAAAATATTATGAGGAAGAAAGGCTATCTGCAAGAGGAAGTGTAGCCCGACAGACTAGATCGTGGAAAAATCCAACAATATTCAAACCATGATTGAAGAAGAAAGAGGTGTGACAATCTTGACTGAACAATTTCGCAACATAGCTGATGGTGATCGACTTTCCCACAACGAAAAGACCCAAGACTTGTAGGGAAAATCACAGACAACGCGCAGACTCGGATGGTAAAAGAGAAGCATGCAGGGTGACTGGTAATTATAATTGAACGGGCAAGGGATGGAATCATTATAAATAATGTTGAATCCATGGTGACGAGAAGTTTTGAAGGAGGATGAATAATTGTGTAGCACACTTGGACGATGGGTACACTTCAAAGTGTGAAAAGTACAGATGATAAGAGCTGCAGAGTATACGTGATATGAGGGTCATGATTTCTTAACCTTTATGTCTTCATAATGAGGTGATGATGGTCCTTATATTTTTCAAAGTGACCTTTACTCTAACAACGTACCTCAATCTCTGGCATGCAAATTCCCTCTTTTTGACAAGACTCGACCTTTTGGGAAAAAGACATTTACAATTCACACATGTTTAATTATGATTCTCTTTCCTGACTCCAAGGACCAGGCTCACCAGTTTTTGAATTCAACTCATTTATTGTTCAGTACCTGACCTCACACATTTCAACACATTAATCATGACTCATCTAGGACTGAGTCTAACTAAAAAAATGACGATTCTAACATTAGGCACACCAAGACATATTTTTGTATTGTATGCATCACCTAACCTGAATTTGTTTTTAATATGAAATTATCTACATAGTTTGTAAAACATATGGGTGGGTGCAATTTAATGATGGTCTCTTGTTGATCATTTTTTCTGTCAAGGGAAAATGACCAACATTTGAGAGAAAACCTCGTGGGGAACAAGAAAGTCTCTCGTTGTTTTTATATAGGTGGTTCTTCTCTCTTGATATATTGGAATATTATTTGGATGGATCTAGATGAATGCAATGTGTGAGTTTTAAAGAGAAAACCCCAAAATATATTCCAAAAAATATCTCATTTAGTAGATTTATTCATTAAGCACATCATCTTATTCATGGAAATAAAAGTGAAGAAACTTAACTAAAAGAGATTTGTACAGAGTTTGCTTTCGATAGAAAATTTTCCTGGCTTTTAAAATAATGTGAATCTAGAATAAACTATGACTTTGCAAGAAAAAAGGAAAAATAAAATGGGTAGGTCATCAAAGAACTTTAGAGGATTGCATTGTTAATATTAAATGAGTTTTTAAAGTGCCATCTGTTGAAGAATTCATTGATACATCACTACACAGATTCATAAAAAACAACATGACACTTGAATAAATATTTGTGGGAAAAAAATAATAACTATATCCCAAATGTGACAAGTTTAACAATGTTTGAAACAAGAGGGTTGAAACAATATCAACAATATCTCAATGAAAATTACATAAATTGAACTAAAGTGCATCTACTTTTTACCAGTAGGGATTTTTCTCCTTTGGACCTAAAATGTCATGGGGAATGTATGGAAGAATATTGAGAGAGTTGAAAAGAAAGGAATATGAAGGATAAATTCAACAAGACTGATTCACAAATCTTTGGAAAGGCAGAAATTTCTTCCAACAAAAAGACCCATATATCCAACTCTCTAACAACTCACTACCAACCCTTTGAATTTGCTTCTTTTTCTCTTTTGTAATCTCTTCCTCATCTTTTTGAAACTACTTTTCAGTTAGGGTTTTATGTGTCCCTTTTGTTGCAATGAATTAATCCCTTTGGTAAATATGATCTTTGATATTCATGCCATCATTTGGGACCCACCTTAAAAGTTTATACATTTCTTTAAATAAATGATTTTCCAAAAATAACTTGTTTCCAAGCCCAAAATTACTCCTGATTATAATTTAAGTTTTCGGTCCTGATAACTGATATTTCATCCATTAAAACCACTTCCAATGTGTTCTTCATCTCTTTAAATTTCCAACAAGTTATTGTTTTCTCAAATTGAACATCGGGATCAAAAGTTATGAGTTTTAGAAGATGGAGGCTCAACCACCATTGATCTGTCCTTGTGAAATATGGGCATTTGATTTTCAAATTTGAATTTCTTTGTCCCACATGCATTATGGGAGGGTTGTCATGACATATTTATAAATAAATTTAATCTCTATGGTATATGTAAATGAATTATATAAATACATATAATTCCACATAGCTTGTGCACATAGTATCTTTTGACCACCACATCATCACCCAGTAATCAAGCCAAATCACTATCCAATCATCTTTATCCATTCATGTGTCACCCAAGGGTATTTCCACTTTGCTTCCATGTGTCCATGTATAATAGGTCTTCACTAGTATGTGTCATTGGGAGGTATATCCCAAAATAAAGAGAAGAAAACTTATGATAGGAAATAATATTTAAATGAAATAATGTATTAAAAAACTAAAAGAAAGGTTGGCAGAGTTACGATAATGTAGAGGTAGAGGAGGTAGGTGAGGAGATAAAACTCGGTAAAAATGACTAAATATGAGGTAGGGATATGAGTTGTGGGGGTAGGGAGATATGATAAATTAGAAGTATGGACTCTCAGATTCCCATATTAAATAAATAGACTAAGTGTAAAAGTGAGTAAAAAATAAGTCATGCATGTTGCGAGAGGAGAGGTCAAGGGATGTGGGTTGTGGGAGTAGGGATATATGAGAAATTAGAAGTATGGACTCCTTCATTCCCTCATTGAATAAATGAACAAGCATAAAAGTGAATAAAAAATAAGTGTGAAGTAAGTCATGCGGGTTGCGGGAGGAGAGTTCAAGGGATGGGTAAAGGAGGATCTCCCACATCCACATTCAAAGATCAAGAAATCAACTAAGTGTAAAACTTAATGAGGGTGCAGTTTGAATGATGCAGAAATGGAGGTGCAAATTAAGGGTTGTGAAAATGCGGGTTTGCAGACTTGCGGGAAGGGAGGTCAAGGGATGGGTCGTAGGGTCTCCACTCAATGAAATTGTGACATAGCACATTTTTTCATGGGATATTAAAGAATACCCCTAATTTCATTGGATATTGATAAATATCTCCCGAAATCCTTGCATTTAACCCCCCTCCCAATACATTTTTCAGATAAAAAAATCCTATTTTTACTAGATATCTTATATTTTTACAAAATACCCCTTTTTATACTTCCCAATACCTATAAACCCTCCATGCCCTACATCCTCCCCTAATACCTACAATATATTGACTCTATTTTTCATAATTAAACAACCCCCTTTATGAATCAACATGATAAGATATTGGTCAATAAGGTGAATCCCTCGTGGGACGGGTGAAGGAGGGTCTCCCGCATTTGAAAGAGAAGACTTGGTGTAAAAAGAGTAAAATGTGGTAAGTCATGAAAAAAGACTAAGAGTTGGGTAGGAAAGTCATAGAGTTACATGAAAGTATGGAAATGGAAATGAAATATGAAATATGGAAAAAGGAAACTGGAAATATGGAAAAGTAAAATGGAAAAAATGAAATGGAAAAGGAAAAAGGGAAAGGAAAATAGAAAATGAATATTGAAAATGGAAAATAAAAATTGAAATATGAATATGAAGATGAAAATGAAAATGGAAAATGGTTAAGTATGGATATGATTAAATATGGAAAATGAGGAAAATGACTAAGTAAAAGAGTGTGGGGACTAAGGTATGTAATGTGAGGGTATGGTAATAATACTTAGTCAAAATTTTGAAAATGCAGGGGAAAATTTAGTGAATAGAGGAGGAAACATTAGTGATATCTTGGGAATATGACCTCTAATTTCAATTCCTTAAAGTGTTGGACGAAGTTGACACATAGGACTATTCAGTGAAAATTTGGACATAAGTAATTTCCATCTTTTTAGTATCATTTCCTTTCCTTATCTTTTGTTTCAAAGAGAAATTATCCCCGTTAAAATTTCAATAAATGGAAAACTGAAGCTGATTGAAAACTTATTGGGTCTTCACCATCAACAATTGAATATTATTTGGAAATTCCAAGTTAAATTTTTTTTTTTTGGTCTCTATTTGATGGGTGAAAACACATCAACATCTGGCTCCAAGTGTGGGACATTGACCCCCTGTGGGTTGATACAGACCCAAACCAAGGCCAAATTCCTTCATCCATTGGGCTATGGGGTCATCCCAATCCACTATATTGATCCAAGAAATGCTTATTGGAAAAATTCACCGACATAACAATATTATATACATGAGACAAAAAAAACCTACCTACCCTAAGCTACTTGGAGAGAAAGGATGCTCTCAAGTGTAAGAACATTTACAATGTAGCCATGTACATAACCAACTCATCTGATTACTCCCAAACATTATTGTGAATGTTGTTTCATTGGCCATGTTCTTGACCTGATTAATAACCATCTTGAATCTCTTGCTCTAGCATCAGATTTTGAGAAGGAACCAACAAAATACATCATCTATGGTCCTATGAATGAAAGACAATTTCTTCTTTCAACTGTTACATTTCCATGGCCAAAATTAAAAAAACTTTCCCGTGTGCATTCTAGATCATCCAATATTTGCATCAAAGTTATTATTTTTACAATCAGTTGCTGAAATCCAGAATGCACGGAGGCATAATAGAGATGTAGATTATTCTGAATTCCTGGAAGAAATAAAAAAGTCCATTGGAGATATATATGAGTACTTTGATGTTACTGATTCTGTTTGGTGGGATTATTTTTTCAATATTCAAAGTGACATAATTTCAATCTCAACAAATGAAGACACATTTTTGAAGACTCCAATTCATTGGCCACAAAATATGCCAAATGAATTCGAAGAAAGAAACATTGTTGAACAACAAGAATATCAAGGTGTTATTGAGTTTACAAAAGCAGAGGAAAAAGAAAGGTATATTGGTTCGCGAAGGTCACATGCACAACATGAAGTCATGGAAGACATTTACAAGGGTTCAATATAATATATTAAGGAGGGTAGCATGATTGCAGTATTAGCGACTGAAGATCCACGTGGTTATCCATTTTGGATTACAAAGGTTATAAAGATTGAGAAAGAAAATGAAGATGTTATTGCAATTGAAGTGCATTGGTATGCAATAAGTACAAGCCCATTCAATGGTATGTACAAGCCAGAGATGGTGGTTGATAAACATGTCAATAGAAAGAGAATAAGAAAGGGTCAAAATACAAATCATTGTCACACTGAACTCTTAAAATTAGATGATGTTGACATACTTGTTTATGAATTCAATTTGACAAAGAGAGGAACTCTTTGCTCCAAGACAACAAATATTATCAAGAGGTTTCTGCCATA
>JASDQU010371453.1:92656-106132 GCA_032191745.1 Picea mariana | reverse complement strand
TAGATCTAAAAGGATTTTGACATCTAAAATGTTGGGTATGCATGTAGACACATATGGTGCATTCATTGAAAATAGAGAAGAGTATGGATCATATACATATTCATCCAATCATTCATCTGAAGACAATTTAGACTCTTATGGTATTTCAGAATCCATGAGTCCATCTGAATAAGTGTATGCAAC
This sequence comes from Picea mariana, assembly GCA_032191745.1. Lineage (NCBI taxonomy): Eukaryota > Viridiplantae > Streptophyta > Pinopsida > Pinales > Pinaceae > Picea > Picea mariana. The sequence continues at coordinate 105,949 of JASDQU010371453.1, read as the reverse complement.
ATTTTATGTATTTTTGATCCATATGATGTTTATATGGAAACTTTAAATGATCATTGAACTTACATATGATCTTACATGAAGTTATGAATCATTTTTATGTTTTATGAATTATATGTTTTGATCATGGAGAATATAATAAAATTTCTTAGCTCATATGTTTTGAATATGGACAATATAACAATACTTTCAAGAAATAATTTATGTTTCATTCAATGTAACTCGTATTTACTGTTTTTTTTATTAAAAGTAAAAAAATATTAAAAAGTGATGTTGAATTTTTAAAGTATAGTGTGATATTTTCATGGCATTATGTATTACCTTATGCTTGGAGTGATAAAGTAAGATTTAAAAATTAAGCATTTAAGGGTTGATTTTATGATTTTGTTTACAGTAATGATGACTTCTTTTACCACTTTATAAAAAAAATGTCATTTTAATACCCCAATTTTAGAATGGGTGCTACTGATAGTAGTAATTTTCAATTTGATGGTTGATTTTTAGGTTTTGGTTTTAATGGTATCCACTGCTAAAAACACAATTTCAAATTATCTAAAATTTTAACGTTTTGAAAAAAAAAATATGTAACATCATTTTTTATTTAGGTGATGATTTTAAGGTTTTTTTGAGCTACTGTTTGATTTGTGAAGACCGTGTTTGAAAAATGTTGTAATTTTGACCTCGTTTAAAAAAATGGTGCTATCGGTGGCACCAAGTTTTGATTTGGGGTTGATTTTCATGTTTTTTATGCAAAAATCTGGGTTTTTTAGGCCATAGTTCTTGTTTTGAGGTCATAGTTCTCGTTAGGTCGGTAAATTTTTTCTATGCTGTGAGTTTACAATTGTTTGAAATATCATTCTTTTGATATCATTTTTTATATTACTCCAAGAGAGGGAAACCAAAGTGACCAAATTTTTAATCAACAATTGGTTCCGACTGTGGGACAATGACCCCCTATGGCTTGCTGAGAACATCAGAATATGAAGAACAACTACCTTCTCCATTGGGATATGGAGTCATATTCAAAATAGATTCTTGAAATTCCTATTCCACAGAGTTAACTTCAAATATCACCTCCATCTAGCAACTGCTTTATTGTGCAACATTTTGAGTGAAGAAACAAACTATGTATAAAGAAGATATACCTACCCTATCCTACTTGGAGAAAATAAACAATTTTAGGTGTAGGTATATTTATAATGGATTTATTTAAGCATCCAAGTAATATTTTGAGTGATTTCTATAATATTGGAACATATTAAGGCTAGTACCAAAGAGTAAGGGGCATGTCCCAAGTGTGTCGAGGAAAAGATGAGCAGGATGTGCTTGAAACCTGATTGCATTGCTTGGTCAACAATGATTTGGAACCATGATTTATTGAAATTAAATATCAATTTCTCAATATTGTTGTTGTCTTTGGTTGGATAAGAAGTTTCCAATTTGAAAACATATTCATATTTATCCTTTTATCCAACCACTTCCAAGATTCTTGATTCATCAACAATGTCTTGAAAATATTCTTCCTTCATGTAATGACTGTGTCTCCATGATGATTTTGCAAAGATGAATTGACATTGAGTATTTGGGGGTAATTGAAAGGATATATTTTGTTACTCATCAACAACTTCATTATCTTTACAAATAATACACACCACACATAGATCCTCTTGTTGCAAATGCCCTTCTTTTGACACTTGGAAGATATCTTCTTCGTTAAAATCTGCTTCAGAGGAGCAATCAATATCATAAAAGTTTGATGTAAAGTGATTAATTTTATCATAACTTCTGTTAATCCAATGTAAACATTTTTCTTATGGTTGGGTATAAGATCGCTCTATTGTTTGAGAATATGTTGCAAGATTTTCATTATGATCATTAGTCTCAAATTGAACACATGAGATGTAAAATTTTTCTTCCAATGGAGAATGTAGAGGATGACATTTTTCTTGAATTGAAACATTATAGTTCTCATTTTCAATTTCAAGAACAAGATCTGAAAACAAAATTCACATCTTTCATCGAAATTTTCTTCTAAATCCATTCCTCTATTGTCTTGGAAAAATGCTGGGAAGTTTAATATATTAGCACTAATTTCAAGGACATTTATTTCAATGACTTGAGCTCACTACATTAACTCTTTCCAACCACACTCTCTCTTTATTCAATAGAAATTTTAGATTCATGGGCAAAGAATTTTCATAACAACTGAAAATAATGACATCGTTTGGAAACATTTATTGAGGAATCTCATGAAGAAATTTCATGAATATGAAACTGAAATATTTGATTGTCTCTTCCTCATTCATATGGATTTCAACCAACTTCAAGAAAATGGAATATGGATCTTTTCTTGGAACATATTTCTCCATGCATAAATTTTCTAGTACATCCCAACTAGTGATAGCTCTCGGAAACAATAAATAAAACAATTCATTAGAATTTTCCTTTAGAGTTAAGATAAACAATCGGCACGCAACATCATTTTTTGCCACAATAAAAATTTCACAAGAACTGTCAAACTTAATCAAATGTTTCTCTGCATCCTCTGAAGTATTCCTGAAGAATATGTGAAACTTTTCCACGGAAATATCTAGAAAGGGATGAACTTATCCTTGCAAATTGAGTGGACTTCTATGAAACCTTTTCTTTATTTGAATACCTTCTCCCTTTATTGTATATTTAACAAGTCTTGCTAGGCCTGGTGGAGAAGGAAAAATATATTCATAACATGAAAGAAATTTCTTAGAAGATTCTTCATATTGATCTTCTTGAAACTATGGAATCTTTTTTAGTGAAGTCCCCTGATCATCTTTCTTTAAAATTTGGATTTTCTATGTTGGAATCACCAGGGAGATCATCCTCCAAAATATTGGATGATTCTTTGTTTCTATGGAAATTGTCACAAATGATTTGTGACTGCAACTTCAATAAAATATCTTCAAGGCCATTTAATGATATTTGAACAAGGTTTTCAAAAAAGCAATTCATATTGAATTTATCTTTTTTGAAAATTTCAACCATACAACATCTAGTTTTCCAATAACACCTGATTTAAAAAAAATATCATAATTCTTGAAAATAAATCAATCCCCAGTATGGCCACAAAAAATGTTTATGTCTAGATCAATTAAGGTCCAAACAACAACATGACGAGGATATGAATCCCCATACATTTTTATAGAGGTGTTACTCCTCTTTAGCTGAAAGATATATCTTAAATATCTTGGATTAGGGAAGAATGATAAACAACACACCTAAAATGTTTATTTCTTTGATTTGTATATGGAATGATTCTTGATAACCATATTTGATCTTTATGTGTAACAAATTTCTTCTTTACAATAAAAATATTGAAGACAAAGCTTCAATATTAGAATAAATGTATACTCAACATCATTTGTGCAACCCTCTAAATCACATACACATAGATGCTACATCTATATCTTCTCACAAGAAAAATATGAAATATTTTTTATCATTTTAGAGAACATTAAATGAGTTCTCCATTCATCACTAAAAGAATTTGATAGGAATACTTAAGAAATTCCAGTCTTAGAGATCCCAAGATATGAGAAATCATTAAAGTAAAAACCTGAATTAGTTCTCTCTGGAGTTTCATAAAGATATTCAACAATTCAAAACATCTCATCAAACCAATTGGCTAATGCTTCAGAAACAAAGCTTGACAAACTCAAGAATCAAATTTCAATGAATCCAATAGACAATCCTAGCTTACATTTGACAGTCACATGTATGGATATAAATACTCTATGATCTTATATAGAATAAGTCTTGGAAGAATAAAAGAAAGACACTTAGGAACTCAACCTTATGTTCATTTCATAAATACATACATAAAGTATTGAGAAAGTAGTGTAGTAGAAGAAGAAGAATGGAGAATATGGAAATCTTTGTTTATTGATCAAAATATTGGATGCATGTTGATGGTGTAAATGTGTTGAACTTGCATAGAATAGATATAGCTAGAAAATACTACACATATTTGCAGAGAGAAATGAGAAAGAAGAAGAAGGAGAGAAAGAATGGAATAATTCTCATTAACTGTAATGAATAATGAATAATTTACACATGATATACTTTGTATAAATCAATGAATGCACATTGGAGGATACCCAATGCACCATAGTGGTGGTCTAGAGTGATATGAAAACACACCAATAGTTACGGGAGTTAATTTCCACCTAGTCTAGTCTCTCAGGCAGTTATGGGAGTGAACTGCCACCTAACTGAGTTAACTAGTCAACCAATCCTTAGTTAACTGAATGAATATAGTGTAGTGAGGAGTAAATAGATGAATCAAGGGTAATGTGCTAGTTTGGTGATTATCCCAAGGCAATTTCACATTAGCATGGGGATGATCCCAATGTTGCATGGTGATAAAACCAATGCAACATCTAGACTCAACTCAACTAGTCAAATTGAAGTGTCAACTGAAGAGAATATTATCCATGTGGAATATTCTTTCCTAAAAAATAGGAGACTGGATAAATGACTAATAATGAATAATAAACAAGGAAAAACTTTAGGAAAAATAAATCCTAGGTGTGTGTGAAGTAACTCCAACACCCCCCCTGAACATCACTATGGTGAAAATAAAGAATGGGTCCTGGAAATGAGGCCATGTTAGGTACCCAAATACAAAAGATACATTGAAATAAAGTGAGGAAAGAGGGAAAAACTCATGGGAAACCCCCCCCTCAAGGTAAAATGTATGTAAAAAGAATAACTACAGTTGCTAGGAAACTGTGTCCTTCACTCCAAGACTACTTCACAGAGAATGGGACTTCTACTCAGTGAAGGTCTTGGTGACGATGTTTGTCGTCTATTCTGCTAAAGAACAAAACTGTAGGTCAATGATCCCCTATTGTACTAAGTCCCAGATGTAGTGCATGTGGATATCGATGTGCTTCATTCGCTTCCTTTGAATTGAATCTCTGCAGAACTTTAGAGTGCTCTGGTTGTCACACCAGATGACGATCGGTTGATGAAACTGAATTCCCAACTTAGTGAGAAAATGTTGTAGCTACATAGACTGAATGGTTATGTTAACTACCCCTTTGTACTCTGCCTTGGATGAAGATAGATACATGGCAGATTGCTTCTTTCTCAACCAACAAATAGGCCTGGAACCAAGACTTAGTGAGTAACCAGATGTGGACTTGCAATCAATGGTATCGCCAACCTAGTTAGAATTAGTAAACCCGGTGAGATATAATGTAGAGTCTGCTGCATAATGAATCCCAAAGGTGATGGTTCCCTATACGTATCGAAGGATACACTTTGTAACCTTCCAATGTAGCTCATGTGACTCCTGCATGAACCTGGAAACTGTGCCAACTGCATATGAGAGGTCTAGTATGGAGTGTGTGAGATACAACAAGATCCCAAATAGATATCTGTACAGTGTGTTTTCAACCAGTGGAGTCTCCCCACCATCCTCAAGTTTGACTCCTGATAGGAAAGGAGTTGGAGTAGATTTGCAGTCTTTCATGTGAAATCTCACAAGGAGATCTCATGCATACTTTGCCTAAGACACTTTGTTGCTTGATGCATCTTGACTGATCTCAAGTCCAAGGAAGAAGTGTAGCAAACCCATGTCAGTCATCAAAAACCTGTCATATAGAATCCTCTTGACTACAACAATCACTGAAGTCGAGCAAACGATGATGAAAAAATCATCAACATACAAAACTAAGAGTAGAAGTGAATCAACCGTCTTGAGCATATAGACATTCAGGTTTGATCTACAACGTGCAAAGTTATGTGACAACAAGTAGGAATCCATCTTGGCATACCATGCCCTCGGAGCCTGCTTGAGGCCATAAAAGAGACTTCTTCAGTCAACAAACTAAATATGAGTCCTGCATAAATCCTTGGGGCTGCTCCATATAGATCTCCTCAGAGAGATCACTGTGAAGAAAAGTATTCTTCACATCCATATAATGGAATTCCCATCCCTTGGTTGCTGCAATGGAAAGTGCCAATCATATGGAATCCATATTTTCTACTAGAGTGAAGGTCTCATTATAGTCAATACCATGCACCTCTAAAATCCTTTGGAAACAAGACTAGCTTTGTATCTGCTAATTTGTCCATCCAATGCACTCTTGGTCCTGTAGACCCATATTCATCTGAAAAGTTTCCTCCCAGAAGGAAGGGGAACTAGATCCCAAGTTTGGTTCTCAAGGAGGGATTTGTACTCCTCTTGCATGTCGGATTCCCAAAAGGGATTTCCAGAAGCCTCGCCATAAGACTTTGGATCTGAAGAATGAACTAATAAAATATGCCTAGAGGGAAATGGTTTAGTGGAAGTGAGTGCAACATGAGGCTCTTCAAAATTAGATCGAGTCATCCTAGTATCGGCTGGATCACCAATGAGATCCCCTACATCCTGAAGAGTAGTCTGTGCCCACTTGGGCCTATGCTCTTGGTCTGCAACTGCATCTGGATTCTTTGAATCTACATCTGAATGTACTGACTCTCTATTTGAATCATCTAAGTCCTCTAAATCATAACTCTCATTTGAATAAGAGTTGGCATGTTCATGCTTATCATCTCGGAAGGGTGGAAGAATGAAGGTGTTTGCATGCGGCTGTTGAGGTACATGCAAGAAAATTTCCTCAAATTGGACACTTCATTCAATGATAAGCTGGTCCAAGGAAAGATCAATAAGTCTATATCCCTTCACACCGTCGGGGTATCCAACAAAAATACACTCAGTTATCTATGGATCAAGTGCCTTCCCCTTTTCAAGGGGAATCCGAGCCCATGCACGTGAACTGAAAATATGAAAGTGGGTCACTTCTAGTTTGAGGCCTCTCCAAGCCTCATAGGGGCTCTTATCCTTGACAGATATATGGGGAGATCTATTTTGGATGTATGTTACACAATTAAGTGCTTCAACCCATAGTCTCTATGGTAGTGACTTTGCATGCAACATGCAACATGCAACATGCCATCTCCTTTATAGATCCATTTTTCCGCTCAGAAAATCTGTTTTTCTACAGAGTATAGGGAATTGTGTGCTACAAATGAATCCCTACCTCATGGAAAATATTATGGATCTCATGATTGACATACTCTCTCCTGTTATCAGTTCATAGGAATTTGATCTTCTTTCCAGATTGCATCTCAACCAGGGCTTTGAAATCTTTGAGGTGTTGAAAGACCTCAGATTTTTTCATGAGAAAGTAAATCCATGTAAAATGTGAGAAATCATCAACAAAAATGAGAACAAACCTCACTTTGTTGATATATGGATGCGGAAAAGGACCCATATGTTCACTGTGGATTAGATATAAAGGCGCGAAAGCTCTCTGAGATTTTCCTTTGTTGAATTTATCTTGAGGCTATTTTCCGAGAACACATCCCTCACATACTCCCTTGGAGAAATGGATGTTTGGTAGACCATCAAACAATATTTTCTTGCTAATATGTTGAATGTATCTGAAATTCAAATTTCCAAACCTTTTGTGCCATATCCTACTACTTTCATCAGCATGAGTAAGCAGTAAAACATAATCAGGTTCAATGAATTTAAAAAAATGTATACAATCTAGATTGATGATTTACCTCACCGGTAGCAACCTTGTAGTTGGTTTTGATTTCATATATGTCCATGGAATTTGGTGTGAATATGAATTTCTTTCCGGTGCCAGAATTTTTCATATGATACACAGAGAGAAGGTTGACAAAATTTTTGGGAATGTGCAACACATTCTCGAAGCTTCCGTTGGTGAGATCAATCCTTCCTTTGCCGATGAATTCAAATGAAGAGTTGTACCCCATCAGAATAGGAGGAACATTGCATGTATCCAATGAATAATAGACTGCTTTTGAGGCAGCCATGTGATGTGATGCTCCTAAATCTACAATCCAAGCATTAGGAGAGGAGTTGATGGAATTCAAGGCATGGCTAGAATTGTCTTTCTTGGGATTCTGATCTTCTAGCTTCTTCTTCTTGGCACCGTCGAGGATGAGATATCCAAGGTTGTTTTGATGGATTATTTGAAACATTATATCTATTTTTTTTTGCATGCTTGTAGATTCTGGATGGAATCCTTTGTGACAATACATGCATTTCTCCCATTTTCTTCCCTTTCCCCCTTTGGATTCAAAGGCATCGGTGAAGGGTTTTGTGTACCCTTCCTTCTTCAAATGTGCATGATATTTCCTTTTGTCTTTATCTTTAGATTTCTGATATTGATGGATGCCATATTTCATAGTAAGTGCATGCACCTTTGGGCCTTTGATTTTTCCCATGTTTATGAGCTTGGTTTGCTCTTGTGTTAGGGATTCGATAAAGTCCTTAAGATAAGGCATATTCTAGGTGGTTCCAGAGGAGAATGTCACTGAATGGAATGTGGAAATGAACACAGAGAATTCATGACCAATTTTGGAGATAATTGTGAGAACCATTTGTTTCTCCTCCTTATATTTATCAACCCCACAAGATTTGAGTTGTGACAATAAATCCTTGAATTTTGTAAAGAAATCTTGGATATTGTCAAATAGTTTTGGATTCAATGTGAGCAATTACACCTCCATCATGTGTCCCCTCATCTCATCTTGTTTTCCAAATAGATCTTCCAAGGTGTTCCAGGCTTCATTGGGAGTCTTACAGGAATATATGCGAAAAAGGAGATCGAGAGAAATAAGACTGCAAATTGTTCCAAATGCTTCATCCATTCGATTTAAGTACTTGGATTTTTCTATGGATGATGTTGGTTCTGTGTCTATATTAAAGGTTAACCTCTACAATCCTCTGGTTCAAATATGTATGATTATTTTCTCCTTCCATGCAAAGTAGTTGTAAGGTGTAAGAATGAATTCTTTTTGTAAATCCATCTTTCTGTCGTCTTCAATCTTTTGTACTTGCAAAAATTTTTGGTGTAGCTTTTTCTTAGCAGTCTGTCGGCTCTGATACCATGTAAATGTGTTGAACCTGCACAAAATAGATCTATATATAAAATAATACACACATTTGCAGAGAGAAATGAGAAAGAAGAAGAAGGAGAGAAAGAATGGAAGAATTTTCATTAACCGTAATGAATAATGAATAACTTACACATGATATACTATGTATAACTCAATGAATGAGAACTGGAGGAGACCCAATGCACCATAGTGGTGGTATAGAGTGATCTCGACACACACCAACAGTTACGGAAGTGAAATTCCACCTCATCTAATCTCTCAGGTAGTTATGTGAGTGAACTGCCACTTAGCTGAGTTAACTAGTCAACTAGTCTTCAGTTAACTAGTTGAACATAGTGTAGTGAGGAGTATATCAAGGAATCAAGGGTAATGTTCTAGTCTAGTGATGATCCCAAGGCAAGTACAAATTATCATGGTGATGATCCCAATACTTCATGGCGATAAAACCAATGCAACATCTAGACTCAACTCAACTAGTCAAACTGAAGTGTCAACTAGAGAGAATATTCTCCAAGTGGAATATTCTTTCCTAAAAAATAGAAGACTAGATAAATGACTAATAATTACTAATAAACAAGGAAAAACCTTAGGAAAAAGAAATCCTAGGTGTTTGTGAAGTAACTCCAACAGATGGCTGGACCCTTTTATGGAGTCTTCTCTTGGTTTTTAAAATATGTTCTTCTAACTTCTTGAGGTGGTTAGGGTTTTCTCTTCTTGAATTTTCCATATGTTTTTCTTCTTGAAATAATCATTTCAATTAATGACTCATTGAATCCTCATTAATGAATTTATTTAATTTATATTCGTGTCTTGAAGTGGGCCCTTTTTCATCTTTAATAAAAGTTTTTTAATAAACTTTTATTTTAAATTTTTTAACTAGCTTCCTTTTTAAAGAGAGGATTGTATTTTAATTTTCTTGGAAATATATTTAACTTTTTAGCCACGAAAACCATTTTATATGAAATATTCCTTATCTCATGTTTCCAACTAGTTATTCTAAGTGATATTTCATGTTCTGGATCTCAAGATATAAGCTCGTGAAGTTGAGGTACTAAGCAAATTTATCAACAAAACATGAAAATATAATTGACTATTATTTTAATTTATTAGAGCATCATGACCAATTTAACCTATTGAAACCTATTCCATCATATTCTGCATCAAATTTCCTTTCCAATGAGGTATGTTTTTATGAACACCGGCACCCAGATCTCAAGATATGACCTCCAGAAGTTCGTTGCTAAGTAGTCGTTCATATAACTCATGGGTTAATCTTAGGCCTCCATTAAAATTAGATTTTTCCATTTAAAATTTTTCTTTTCCTTAAAATAGATATCCCACATGAATTTTTGGTGTTGGGTTTTAAGTTTTTATAAAGAAAAAGGCTCCATTCCTTTCATGTGAAACATATGGAAACTATGGAAACTTGGAGATTCAGCCTTAGAAAATTATTGAATTAATTAAATATTTTGACTGCCCAATCATGATCCACCAAACACCCAGTCAACACCCATTCATAAGTGAGTCATAATCTACATCATCAGTGAGTCATATTCCATGTTTCATGATTCCATCTGCTGCCCTATGTCATCGTTCCATTGGTTTCCATGTGCCATTAAATGGTTGGCTACCATGTGTCATCAAATGGTTGGTTGCCAAGTAAAGGGAGATGACTTAGGAAATTGGTTAAGTATGAGAATAGGAGGACAATAGGTGAATTAATGGTAAGGAGAGAGAAGTCGCGTGGGAGGAGAGTGGACATACATAGAGAAGGGGGGGTCGTGGAGAAAAGGAGATCGTGGAGAGAAGAAGGGTTGTGTACTGCGGTGAGGAGGTAAGGAGGTGAGGGAATATGGAGAGATAAGGAGGAAGAGGAGGATTCAAAAAGATGAATAACTGATTAGAAGTGGACGGATGAAGAAATCAAGGGATACAGAGGGAGGGATTTAAGAAATAAAATAAGGAGAGGGAGATAAGGAATAAGGGGAGAGGGGAGAGTGAAGGAAATTTGAAAAAATTCCAAGTGTAGGAGAGTGGTAGAGTAGAGTAGTAGAGAGGGGGATGGGAAATGAGAAATTGCCTAAGTATATAGATATAGTGTAAGAGAGGAGATGAATATTACATAGTATAAGAGAGGAGAGGAATATTAGATAGTATAAGAGAGGAGAGCTATATTAAAAAAAATTCTAAGTGTGGGAAAGAGGTGAAGTGAAGAGTGTAAAGAACTTCGAAAAATTTATAAGTTTGTAGAATAGGAAATCAATATGAGAGGTAGAGTGTTGTAGTTCCAAGAAAATGATGAGGTTCCAAGAATTGAACATGGTTCCAATAAATTGGACATGGTTCCAATAATTCTTAATTCCAAGAAAAATTAGCTTTCCTGCATATTGAAGAAGCGTTATTTTTCTCGTTAGACACAAACTTGGATATCTTGAGCATACAAACTCTCCAAAAAATGCGTGATTAATATGAGACTAAGGGATACACCATGAGCTTATGATTGTTTGAAATATCATTATTTAGATATATATTTTTTTATTACTCCAAGAGCGAGAAACCAAAGTGACCAAATTTTTAATCAACAATCCATCAACTATAAAACACCACATATACAACATTTTTTTTCAAACAATCAACAAGATACCAAGCACTTTATCCTGGCCAATTCCATGATACCAACTTTAAGATATTACTTAGACCAAGGTAATTGCATATAAGTGGAAACCTATAGGAAAATGTATTTGTAAGTAATTGATCTCACATAGTCCAAGTGATTGAATGACTATAGGGGACTATGAAAACACATGGTTTCATAAGAGTTGATTTGTTTATGCTATGTTGGAATAGAATTCCAAGAAGGATGTTTACTAAGAGCTGGCACAATCAATATTTTTTCTAGTGAATTACTTAACGCTTAGAACTAAGAAATAATCCAAGAAATAGAGAAAAATAGTTGTAATGAACCAATGATTCAGTAGGCTTGAGATCATTGTATCTCCATATATATTTGAATTTTCAATCAATTAAAATGGAAATTCTTATTTGACAATAGAGAAAAAGAGTTATAATGAACCAATGATTCAGTAGGCTTGAGATCATTGTATCTCCATATATATTTGAATTTCCAATTAATTAAAATGGAAATGCTTATTTATCAGAGTCAAATAGAGATTATGATTGTGGAGTTAATAACGATTTACTAGCCAATGATTGAATAAGATAACAATGAGTTGTGATGTGGGTGTTTCCAAGTAATTAATCATCTCAATGGTGAAGAAAACTAAATTGGACCATAACCACGAAACCATGATCTCAACAATGAATTTTGAGTGTCATGGGTAATCATATAGGCATCTGAATGTAAGGAAATGGGTATAAATTATCAATGGATATATTTGCAAAGTTTTAGGCACGCATATCAGTTCACAATGAGTAAACCATGATTTAGTGCTCAAGCAAATATTTTAAGCCAAGCAACTAATTCAGGCAAGATTATAAACAAGCATAAGTGATTCAATCACGCAACAATCAAACCACTATGATAAAAAAAAATTTGGAAACCCAAATGGGAAAAATAATAATGGAATAGCTATGTTTAGTTTATTATTATTAGCTATTACAGAGAATTACAGAGTATCATAGCTCTATAATTCATTATCAATTTTCTTTGTAGAAAATCTCATACTATTACTGCAAATTTCTACCAAAAGAACCCATTCTTCCTTCTTTTTCCTACTTTTAATAGATAAATGATAAGAATTTTTCTTGTCCCAATTAGAAGGTGAAGTGTCCTTGACCCTTGAGCTCCCCCTTGCAATTCTCCTTTTCTATTTTTTTGTCTTCTTGTAACTAGTGAGGTTTCCCAATTTAGTCAATGAGTAGGCAATTGAACATCTGACTAGTACACTAGTACACTAATGATCACCCTCATCTCTACATTATTTTCCACTTTTCTTCTCATTTGTCGATTATTTCCAAATCATATCAATTCATGTTTTCAAATCCATTTTTAAATCAAATAGAATCCAATATTTCTAAAACCCAAATTTCATTTTTGAATCAAATAGAATCCAAAAAATCTAATATTTCTAAAACCCAAATTTCATTTGTTAAGGGAAGTAACGATATGCCTCAGGACATAAGACTTAAGATGAGGTTCACATACAAAATCCAAAGAATTGACTAAGCCATTGCCCTTATGTCTTTTGGAAAAATCCATAACGACTCCAATGATAATTGTAGCCATGGTTATTCAATCCATGTTTAATTGTATGCGATAATTTCATGTATTTAATATATGTCTATAAGTCGTGTGATATAGGTTAATAATAAGGTGGT
>JASDQU010371453.1:76415-87290 GCA_032191745.1 Picea mariana | reverse complement strand
AGCCTCGAAGGTCGGGCTTTTGGCATGAGGCCCACGTGCCTGGCCTCTGGCTCTCAGTACCGAACACCTATCTCTCTCAACATTAAACGCGTCATTCCTCTACCGCCTCTCCACCACGCTTGCTCGACGTTTTCATATTTTAAATCCCCATTCTCCCTTTTCCACGAACACCAATTCATGATAAACTAGTGATCTGTTCTAGCATGGCGAATCAGCAGCAGCATTCCTTCTGGCGGTTCAATGAATAGCTTCAAGTACTGCAGGCAAATGCGGCACTAGATGAAAACAATAAATGGGGCGTCGCTGCTAACAATGTTTTATGAAAGTCCCAGTGGAGATGCAATCCCAATTCCAATGCCTGTATTGGATTATATGCGTACGACTCCGATGACAGGAATGCAATTCTTGAAACAGGAAGGGCTGCTGACAGGAAACATCCTTACGAGTGACATTCCCGAAGATATTGGATATCTGAAGGGTCTGAGGATGTTGAATCTATCACATAACCATTTTACTGGACATATTCCCCAAGAATTTGGCAACATGGTCGATTTAGAAACTTTAGATATGTCAGGCAACCAGTTAGAGGGGAAAATACCTATAGCACTTGCAGATATGAATTCCTTGGGCTGGTTAAACCTATCAAGTAATAAACTATCAGGGAGGATTCCAAATGGGCGTCACTTTGACACATTTGAGGCAACTTCATTCTCGGGTAATCCAGAGCTGTGTGGGCTTCCCCTTGCAACAAACTGCAGTGAATACAATGGAGAGGAGGGTGACGACAGTGACAAGACTGTGCATTGGTGGGAATCGTGGGAAATTGGAATGGTTTTTGGTTGGGTGACAGGTTTTGGAAGTGTGATCGGAGCATTAGCTCTCAATAGGCGGCTGGGGAGGAAGTACTTTCAGCTAGTTGATCGCTTTATTGCATCTTTTGAATAAAAGAATGAGGTATGTGACAGAAAATTCTCCATCTTTTGAATAATATTTGAACGGTAAAGACCATCCTTTCCAAATTTAATGAATGGACCATATTCGATTTCCACCACAACATTGCATAAATAGTATGCGCATAGCTAAAGAAATGCGTGAGAAATCATATTGTGCATACAATGGGCAACACATTATTTTCTGTAATTTCTATATTTCGGATGCCCTTTTTTTTTCAGGATAAAATTTGCCAAATTATATTATCATATAATTTTTTTTTTTAATTTGATGAATTCTGTGACTGCTAGAAACCTGCGACGGTTTTGAAATTGTAAAGATTAAATTGTTTAGGTTTTGCTGTTCATTGAGTTAGTCATTAGGACACTTTCACCCATAAACTTTTCATAAATAACACCCAACATTTATGATCATATGCAGCTTCATGTTTATCCATCATAAAATGTGAAGATTTTAACCTTTTCATTAAATAACTTAAAACTAAAAATCAACTTTATAAAAATTGATAATAAATCAGAACAGTTTAAAGGTAATTTAAAAAAAATAATATTGCTATTTATATATGATTTTATTGATGAACTTCTAACCTATGACCTCTTAACTAAATTTAATATATTCTTAACTATTAAATCCAATAAAGAAAACATATATTCTTAACTTTTAAACTCAATCAAGCTATTATTTTTATTATTATGTTTTTACTTAATTTAATTACTTTTTTATAATCAAGAAAGCTATTACTTTTTTTTTAATACTTGCCTCTCATAATCAAGATATCAACATAAATGTAAACATCTATTTTTTCTTTTATCATTGCAATCATGGTCTTTCTTAAGCTGCTGATTAGGAAGACGCTGATTTTCTAATGAAGTATATTTCAGCAAATGAATCTGAAATCATTTTTTTTTTTTTTAGCAGGAGTTGTTGGTGCTGGCATTATCAAGTTGTTTGAAGTTTCTATTTTGATCTGAATTTTATAGAAAAATTTTGTATTATATTTCGATATACATCACCAAGTTTATTATATAATAAAAATGCAGAATTATCTTTCTCAATGACAATGGTGTTGCTATCGAGACCCACCAGTAAAATACCAGAGACATTATTTTCAACCAAAATTTATTGGAGGCAAATTAGAGGAGATAATAAAGCTTCTATTAGATGTATGTTATCAGTCACATAGCTAGAAAGAGGTTATTTACAATTTTCCAGTATATGTCGCTATAAAATAAATTCACATTTTTTTTTTTTAACAAAAATACACATTTCTACTGCAGGCAAAACATGTAAATCAAGTGAAAAGATAAATCAACTGTAACAAAATATCAAATGTAAATTAGCAAGTGAAAAGATCAATCAACTGTGTAAATAAAGGAAGCAAATCAAAACTTATTTATAGTTTTACTTTGGTAAATTTATAATGCATTTATTTTTATATTAGTTTTAAATTTTTTTTTGCATTTGGTTTGGTTTGCAGGTTAGGCGGAAGGGACTTTGGCCCTTAAGGCTCCAGTGTTTCAACTACAGCTCTAATACCAAATGTAATAGCCGGATTTAATTTTACATCAATTTATTTTGATAATCTTTCACAGTAATTCCATAACACAGTCATTTATAACAGTAACTTCAGTAACTCAAATTTTACTATGAATAATAATTTTTTTTTTAACATAATACAACAATGCATAAATTTTAGAGAAATACCTTAACTCTGATGCTAATAATCCTTCCTGTTGTCTGCAGCTTGCTTCCTTCCCGCTTCTTTAGAACACTACCCAAAACCGTCCTCCCTGCCGACTAGGTAGCTCCCTAGCCCCATGATATCAACAGATATCCTCGCCCTCCGTGCCCAAAACCCCCAGCAACCCTGGTGCACTAGTACTCCCAATGTTTCACCTCCCTCTCTGCAATACAGAGCTCCCAAAATCCATGGCCAACTTTCGTCGAATGATCCTTCCCCCAAACTCCTTTCCCCCCTTATCCCTCCTTCACTGACTTCCCTTCATTTACTCCCTACCTAATATTTTATCCCATTTATTTAATGCTTCTTATCCTTTATTTAATGTTTGTTATCCCACTCATATACGCAAGTTTTAATAAATTAAATTATCAACCCTATTAATTCTTTACTCACATAATTAAAGAGTTGATTAATAATTAAATAACCATTGACAATTATGAACAAATAATTAATGATAATTAATTTAATTAATATTATATAAGAAACAATTATTGTTTGGCTAACATCTTAGGACAATCAGATTATCAATTTAATTATAATTAATAATCCTTTACATTTATTTAAGCAGGGTCGTTACAATTTATGTATGAATACGAATACTTTCAAACGATTAGTCAATATAAGATGTCTAAACACGATGGATCCTTTTCCACTCTAAATTCTAAAGCCATGGGAAACAGTCAAGAGATGGGAGAACATCGCATCAGCTTCCCCAGGATGTGTACTCAGAATAAATTCCTTACCCATTTAATATGGGAAGTATTTGTATGAAACATTGTCAATAAAGCGAGGATAAGTTTTTTATTCTGTCTTTCTGCATAAATAAGCTCATAATCAAATTTAGCTAAAAGGAATACTTCAAAGAAAAGAAGAATGTTTAATTAAGTGAAAATAGTTTTGATTTTTTTCTTTTTCTTTTCTGGTTGTTGTAGTAATTTCATAATCAAAATTAACATGGTGAAACCAATGAATGTTCGCCAACATAATTATGTACTCATCCTCATTTAAGATTGAGAGTTGAGTCGATAATGGTAGAACAATTTTTTATTACTATGAAAAGAAAAGAATTGTTCAATGGAGGAGAGTAATAAAATCGATTTTTTTCCTCCATAGGAGTGCCACTCTTTTAGTAATTTCAAGCACAAGAAGACTGAGAGTTGATAATGGAAGAAACAATTTGTATTGCTATGAAAAAACATTGAATGGTTCTCGGCTGATGAGCAATAAAATTAATTTCTTATTTGTCATGAGTGTAACTTTTTTTTTAAAGTAATCTTATGTATTATACACACAACTGTATTGAATATTAATAGTGATTGAATATTGAATTTTCTCCATTGAATATTAATTGAATTTTCTGTATTGAGTATTAATTGTATATTTGCTGGAGTTTACCGAACTCAATTATGTTGTTCAGTTTGGATTTTATGTCCCCAAACCATATTATCAATGTGTCTCTCAATGTATTTAATAGGCTAGTTGCAACTCACCATAAAATTCTAACATTTTGTTAGACTTAGGGAACATGATTACTACTAGGGGCACACCTCCCTCATGATTATCTTGTCTAAAAAATGTCTTGTTCAAGGATCTTCGGTGAGTGTGGGTTGTGTGGTTACGTAGACATTTGCCAAAAACACTTGCATGAGTTTACAAAAATCAATTATATTATTCTTTGGATTTTATGCCCTTAGACCATATTGTCAATGTGTCCCTAAATGACTTTAGGAGGTGACTTGCAACTCACCATAAAACTCCAATCGAGCCTTCGATGAATGAACGAACACTCAGTTGTGTTGGACTCTTGACACAAGATTTTATCTAGGGGCATCCCTCCCCTATGATTCCATTGCTCAAAAAATTCTTTTGTAGAGAATCTCTAAAACTAGGTTTTTTCTTAGTAAGGGACAATGCAATTTTCGAAGTAGGGGTCAATTTTGAAAAACAGTGTCTTGGGCGATTGTGGTTGTCACCATTCGTGAAATATTTCAAAACTCAGTTATGGTACCCAGTTTGGATTTTATGCCCTCAAACCAAATTTTCAATGTATCCATGAATGACTTTAGAAGGTGAGTTGCAACTCACCATAAAACTCTAACAACTTCTCTGATGGATGAACAATTAGATTATAGCTACACACACCCCATCCCATTTCATAATAATGGGATTCTTTCTTATTCTCAAGGCATTCACATAGCTCTCCCACCATGACAAAGCATGTTTGACCATCCTCATATAGAAAAAATAAATATGTTATTCTTCTTGGATTTGATAAAGGTTAAAGTAAGTTTCAATTGTTTCAACCACTTATTCAAAAATTTAATGTTAAATAGACCATCAAACATTGATATTCCAAGATTTGTTTTCAACTTTGAAAGGAATATTGGAAGATGAAGAAAATGTGTTTCTATTACTTGAGTTTCCAAGATTCTCACCATTGAACTTAGCTGGGATATATTTGTGTTTTTCATGATCAATCTCCATTGAGTGTGTTTCTCTATCGGTGAAACAATGTTCTACTTCAACCAAGTAAACGTGAATTCCATATCTTCCTTGTCATGGTCTTCACGGGGAATCCTTACAATTTTTGGTCTTCTACTCCTTTGTATTCCAAGCTACAACAATTTTCCATTGTTTTGGTATTCAGTATGGATGTTTACCATACAAGTTTATCCAAGTATTTTTGAACTTGGGATTTCATGCTGGATGATTTGTAGATGGTAGGCCTATGGCATATTCGTCTCATCAATATGGATTCATATTGTGGAATAAAATACTCTTCCCTTTCTCTATGCTCAATCTACTTAGTTCCCAGGCTTATGGTGCCACGAACTTTATCCAATATAGTTGAGTCATGTCAAGACCTATCTCTTAGTCCTTCCTCTACAAATCTACTATACAAATCCAATCAACTAATAAACATGTTTAAACATAAGTGCAACTTAGCACCCTATCCATATCAAAGTTCAAGACAATAGAAATATAACTTTGCACATCCTTGAACTATGAAACACCACATAAATAACAACTCTTTGTCAAGAAATCAACAAGATACCAAGCACTTATCCTGGCCAATTCCATCATACCAACTTTAAGATATTACTTAAACCACTTGGTAATTGCATATAAGTGGAAACCTATAGGAAAAAGTAATTTTAAGTAATTCATCTCACATAGTCCGTGTGATTGAATTGGTGACAATGAAAACACATGGTTTAATAAAAGTTGATTGGTTTATATAGCTATGTTGGAATAGAATTCCAAGAAAGATTCTTACTAAGAGTTGATGCAAACAATATTATTTCTAGTGAATTACTCAATGCTCAAAACTCAGAAATAATCCAAAAATAGAGCAAAAGAGTTATAATGAACCAATCCATTTATATTTGAATTTCCAATCCATTAAAAGGGAAATGCTTAGTTATCAGAGTCAAATAGAGATAAGGATTGTGGAGTTCGTAACAATTTACTAGCCAATGATTCAATATGATAACAATGAGTTGTGATGTGGGTGTTGATAAGTAATTAATCATCTCAATGGTGAAACAAACTAAATTATACCATAACCATGAAACCATGATCTCAACAATGACTTTTGAGTGCCAAAATGAGTATAAATTACCAATGCATCAATTTGCAAAGTTTTAGTTATGCATACAACTTAAAAATGAGTAAATCATTATTTAGTGTTCAAGAAAATATTTAAACCCAAGCAACTAATTCAGACAAGAGTATAAACAAATAGAAGTGACTCAATCACACAATAATCAAATCACCATGACAAAAAAAAACCTTTGAAACCTAGTGGGAAAACTAGCAATGGAATGGATGTGCTTAGTTGATTATTATTAGCTATTATAGAGAATCACAGTTTATTATTATTAGCTATTATAGAGAATCACAGAGTATCATAGCTCTATAATCAATTATTGATTTTCTTTGTAGAAAATTTCAAAGACTCACTGCCAATTTCTCCTAAAGGAGCCCATTCTTCCTTCTTTTGCGTGTTTTTAATAGACAAATCATGATTATTTTTCTAGTAATAAGGTTAAGTGTCATTGACCCTTAAGCCCCCCATTGCAATTATCCTTTGCTATCTTTTTGTCTTCTTGTAACTAATGGGTTCCATAGTTTGGTCAATAAATAAGAAGTTGAATATGTCACTGGCACACTAATGATCACCCTCATCTCTACATTATTTTCCACTTTGCTTCTCATTTGTCAATTATTTCTGAGTCAAGTCATTTCATGTTTTCAGATCCATTTTTTAATCAAAGAGAATCCAAAGCATCTAATATATCTAAAAGACAAATTTCACTTGTTAAGGGAAGTAATGACATGCCTCGTGGATTAGGACTAAAGACAAATTTCAATGAATAAACAATTGAATATCTGATTAGCACACTAATGATCACCCTCATCTCTACATTATTTTCCACTTTGCTTCTCATTTGTCAATAATTTCTGAGTCATGTCATTTTATGTGTCCATTTTTGAATCAAAGAGAATCCAAAGCATCTAATATGTCTAGAAGACAAATTTCATTTGTTAAGGGAAGTAATGATATGCCTCATGGATGAGGACTTAAGACAAGGTTCACATATAAAAGCCAAAGAATTCGACAAGCCATTGCTCTTATTTCTTTTAGAAAATCGATAACTGCCCCAATGAGAATAGTAGCCATGGTTATATAATCCATGCTTAATTGTATGTGCTAATTTTATGTATTTATATGTGTTTATAAATAGCTTGATATATATAGTTTAATAATAAGGCTGTGTGGTGTGGTGTGTTGTGGTATAGTTTTATATAAAGTGTAAGCATTGTATGACTTGAATTTGGCAAATTTTAAGAAAAGGTGTTTTTTGGTATTTAACTTAATATATATTTTATTTTAAAATAAAATATAAATATTATTAAAGAGGACAATCTTAGTTAGAATTTTGCATAATTTAAGGTTTATTTTTGTATAATTTAAGGTTTATTTTGTCAAAATTTAGTCGAGGAGATACTTAAAATCCATCTATGCTAAGGGTTTCTTTGGTTCAAGATGGGTGCAATTCATAGGTGATTTTGATGCCTTAGAGATCCCTAAGTCATGGCTTTTTAGTCCACATGCTAGCATAACCAATGTGGCCTAGGATAGGTGTAATTCCCAAATGATTTTGATGAATTAGAGATCCCTAGATCACAATTTCTTAAACCACAAAATAACCTCAAAGATCACCAATAAGCTAGAAAATAATATCAAAATTTCTTTTTAAAAATAAAATATGTTATATATAATTAAAATCTTAATTATAACAAATTTTATTAATTAATTAAACATTTATATTCATAAATAAAAAAATCATTTGTTATGAAAAAATACATAATTAATAAAACCAATTTTCATATTTCAAATATCATTTATTTTTATGTTTTTATTAACATTTTATTTTATTTATTAATTATTATGAAAAAATACATAATTAATAAAACCAATTTTCATATTTCAAATGTCATTTATTTTTATGTTTTTATTAACATTTTATTTTATTTATTAATTATTATGAAAAAATACATAATTAATAAAACCAAATTTTATATTTCAAATATCATTTATTTTTATATTTTTTTTAACATTTTATTTTATTTATTAATGATACATATTATATTGAAAAATACACCTTTTTAATGTTATTTCTATTATCTTCGGATCAGGTGACTTTTCGTTAAAGCGATGGCCATCAAGCACCATACACATATACAACAAATGGAGTGGATGTCGTGGCAACAGAGCCGGTCGTGTCCGATATCCATCTCCCATGATCATTTAGCTTGCGGGGATATTCATTACTCAGTGAAAACACTCGTGGGAAATGACCTCCGAGAGGATCCTAGGATAACTCGAATTAATGAAGGTCATGCTTATTAATGGTTTTAGTTCTTGGGTACTTTTTACTTTCATGGTTATGATGATTGCTGGTTGGTTTAACATGATAGAGAGGAGTTTTGTAGTTTATTCCGACTTATGTTGGTTGTTTTTGTTAGATTTGTTTGTTGATATGTTCTCTATCTTTTTTGACCTCCCCTTTCCCTTTACCTTCTCTTGAGTCTTTCCTTTGTGTTTTCATAGTTTCATGAGTTGCGAAAGCAAGCAAATATCCATTCATGTAGATGTAGACCACTTTAGCTATTGTTAATCCTTAGAAGGTTCAAGTGACCATGCCTATGCTAGAGGAGGATGTTAAGATAATTCACATTTCCCAGGATTATGAAACTATTCATGCTCAGATGACATACAACATTTCAAATATGGATTGTACTAGAACTAAGAATTCCAAATTTTACAGGACCCCGGAACTATATTGGCACTCAAAAACTATGGTTTCTTAGGAAATACTCCCAAAAAAACATATTGCTCATTACTTTAGTCTCTTGGTTAGTAAAGCGCCATAGAAGTTCATTTCATATTTCTTAAGATGAGCGTTAGCTTGAGGAAGCTTCAATGGTTATAGGTCTTCGAGCTCACTTCTTCTCCAACCCCTTAAGCGCTTCCTAAACGCCTCACTTTTATGATGGACAATGACTTGACTCTTTCTTTTCTAACTCTTTATGAGTCCCTTTTGTTTGAGACGTTTAAATCTAGTCTTTCTAGCTATATAGTTTAGCTGTCTATTAGTTGTTTAAACTATTAGTCAATAGTTTAAACAAGGAAGTTTGTTTATAATTAAATAAAAACTACTTTAAAAATATTGTTTCTATTAAAACTTTTTATATTTTAAATATCGTTTATTATATGTTTATTTATTTATTGAACAATACACTTTTTAATATTATTTTTATTATAACTTTTTATTACATTAATCATTAAAAAAATATTAAATGATATATTCATATGAGATTTTCTAATATTTTTTTTAAAAACAATTTTTTTTTGTTTGAGACGCATTTTAGAAATTTCATAATATTATTATTAATTATTAAAAAAATATTATATAATATACTAATACATAAAAAGTTTTTCTAATTTATTTCTTAAAAACAACTTTTCTATGTTTTAGAGGCATCAACTTCTTTGTTTTTAAAGGTATCAAATATCATATTATTATTAATCATTAAAAAAATATTATATAATATATTAATATATAATTAGTTTTTCTAATTTATTTTTTAAAAATAACTTCTTTGTTTTAGAGGTACCAACTTTTTTGTTTTTAAAGGCATCAAATATCGTAGATATACATATTTTTTAATTTCATAATATTATTAATAAAAATAATATTATTATTTTTTTTAAATTAATTTTGTTTTGTAATTTTTTAATATTTTAGAAAAATATTATCATATTGATGAAGATGATTAACATACATTGAGATCAAAATTGGTCTATAAGACTTTAATAAGGTCTAAGGAATTACTTATATTTCTTTATAATTTTCTTTCTCTGCTAAAAAAATATTAAGAGAATTACCATAGTTTTGCCAAGTTAAAAGGTTAGAAAGGTTGGTGTGACAAATATTTTGAAAATGAGATATGATTAGGGAAAGTGTTTTTCATATTCAATCCGAGTATTTTGAGAACTGTCCAATACCCAATTTCACTATGAAGCTCATGAGAATTTGTTCTTATCAAATAAAAATGTTGATTTTATTCCTTACACTAGTGAGAACATAGAGGTACTTTTTATATTCTATATTAGGGTTGATCACCTCCTTAAAGCATCTTTATTTTTTTCCCTCTAATTATTTATTGCACCATATTTTCTCCAATTTAGATGTAATAATATTTTTAATATTATCCTTATTCTACATAATGATTTCTTCCTTTATTCCCTAATGATTTAGCCAAGATTGGACATCTTTATGCCATCCCCGTTTGAGTAGAAGGTGGTTTTGAATTGTTTTTGAAGCGATTTTGGGGAGTCTCTTGTCTTCCACATTGTTTAAATTATTCTTATACATTAGGTACCTCACCATACTCTCAATGGGGGAAATAATTTATTTTATGAAGAGGATAAAATAGTGTGTACTACTTTTAATTTTAAGATTATAAGTTATAAAATTCTTTTGGATTTGTTCTATCTTTCTCCATGATTCTCTAGAGATATTGCATCCCCAAACTTCACATCCATATAAAATAACCATATCCAAAGGTCCTTTGATTTACAATTTTTTTCAAGCCAATAATAATCTTTCCAC
>JASDQU010371453.1:64112-76174 GCA_032191745.1 Picea mariana | reverse complement strand
TCTAAAAATGAAGAAGACTTGTATTCTTGAAAATATTTGCAAGATTTAATTCATGTGTTAAAATGCAAATGGATCAATTTTTCAACAAAAATTTTATGGAAATTACTCATTCAAGATGCATATAAACAACAACAATAAACAGTGAACAGAAAACACATAACACAACAAATGATAAAGGAGTTCACCCCTCTCTTGGGCTACATCTCCTAGTCTAGCTTCCAATGGATCTTTTGTATTATTTGCTAAAAGTTCTCAAATATGTTCTTTACAATGCTCAAAATGACGAATAGATGGCTCCAATGGCTTCAGAACGTCCAAAAACCCCTAGCTGGGCTTTTTCGGCTCCTCGTTTGGCCAAAAATTGAAGAAGATAGGCTTCCTGGAAGTTCCCCTTCAAACTTGCTATCTCTGGATCGCCAAAATGCACCCTTGCCTCCTCAACCTAGCCCCCACATGCATAAATGTGGAAAAACCCAGCACCGGGCACAACCGCACAACCAGTATAAACTGTAGGACGATTACGCGCTAGCCCTTAACCGCCAGGGCCGATGGGCACATGGGCCACCACATGACCTCGCGTGCATATAAAAGGGGCCAAGTCCAATCAAATGACAACATTCGGGCGCACGCCGATGGTTCTATGCACAAACACATGTGACCAGGCTCATACGAAAAGGGCTATGGTTAAAACATGTCGCGCGCCCGTGGTTATATTACAATGTATACGACCGGGGGCCGGGGCTAAGCCCTGGCCCAAACCGCGCCCCATAGAACAACTATTACAATTTAAATATAATGTATCACATATATATAATAAAAAATACATGTGGGCATGCCAGTTGGGCAACCCTTCCCAAGGCTTTACCCCTGCCCGGAGGTCACTGGGTCGAATCCGGCCAACAACATAAATTTTAAACCAATATCCAGGTGACACATGGCGGCCATTGATTGGGCCACGTGTCACCATTCCATTCACCAAAAATAAGCCACGTCATATGCCAACTGTCCACATGACTGCCTACCACGTGTCGTACGGTCTGCCACATCAACATCCATACGGACTATACAATCAACACATTTTTTTTTGCCTATTTGTCGTTTTGAACAAAACGCGATATCTCTCTCATCCGACGTCCGTTTGAACCCAAACGATTTGCGTTGGGTTCGTGACGACGAGGCATACGCTCCTGTTTGATTTGAAGTGATTCCAAGAACTTTGAATTTTGAGCAAAATTTGATCCCTTGGATCATCTTGGAACATATTTCTCCATGAATACATTATCTAGTACATCCCAACTAGTGATAGATCTGGGAAACAATGAATAAAACAATTCATTATAATTTTCCTTTAGAGTTAAGATAAACAATCGGCATGCAACATCATTTTTTGCCACATTAAAAATTTCAAAAGAACTGTCAAACTTAATCAAATGTTTCTCTGCATCCTCTGAAGTATTCCTGAAGAATATGTGAAACTTGTCCATGGAAATATCTGGAAAGGGATGAACTTATCCTTGAAAATTGAGTGGACTTCTATGCAACCTTTTCTTTATTTGAATACATTCTCCCTTTATTGTATCTTTAACAACTCTTGCTAGGCCTAGTGGAGAAGGAAAAATATCTTCATAACATGAAAGAAATTTCTTGGAAGAGTCTTCATATTGATCTTCTTGAAACTATGGAATATTTTTTAGTGAAGTCCCCTGATCATCTTTCTTTAAAAGTTGGATTTTCGATGTTGGAATCACCAGGGAGATCATCCTCCAAAATATTGGACGATTCTTTGTTTCTATGGAAATTGTCACAACTGATTTGTGACTGCAACTTCAATAAAATATATTCAAGGCCATTTAATGATATTTGAACAAGGTTTTCAAAAAACCAATTCATATTGAATTTATCTTTTTTCAAAATTTCAACCATACAACATCTAGTTTTCCAATAATATCTGATTTTAAAAAAGTATCATATTTCTTGAAAATAAATCAATCCCTAGTATGGCCACAAAAAATGTTTATGTCTAGATCAATTAAGGTCCAAACAACAACGTGACGAGGATATGAATCCCCCTACATTTTTATAGAGGTGTTACTCCTCTTTAGCTGAAAGATATATCTTAAATATCTTGGATTAGGGAAGAATGATAAACAACAAACCTAAAATGTTTATTTCTTTGATTTGTATATGGAATGATTCTTGATAACCAAATTTGATCTTTATGTGTAACAAATTGCTTCTTTACAATAAAAATATTGAAGAAAAAGCTTCAATATTAGAACAAATGTATACTCAACATCATTTTTGAAACCCTCTAAATCACATACACATAGATTCTACATCTATATCTTCTCACAAGAGAAAGATGAAATATTTTTGATCATTTTAGAGAACATTAAATGAGTTCTCCATTCATCACTAAAAGAATTTGATAGGAATACTTAAAAAATTTCAGTCTTAGAGATCCCAAGATATGAGAAATCATTAAAGTGAAAAACTGAAGTAGTTCTCTCTGGAGTTTCATAAAGATATTCAACAATTCAAAACATCTCATCAAACCAATTGACTAATGCTTCAGAAACAAAGATTGACAAACTCAAGAATCAAATTTCAATGAATCCAATAGACAATCCTAGCTTACATTTGACAGTCACATGTATGGATATAAATACTCTATGATCTTATATAGAATAAGTCTTGGAAGAATAAAAGAAAGACACTTAGGAACTCAACCTTATGTTCATTTCATAAATACATACATAAAGTATTGAGAAAGTAGTGTAGTAGAAGAAGAAGAGTGGAGAATATGGAAATCTTTGTTTATTGATCAAAATATTGGATGAATGTTGATGGTGTAAATGTGTTGAACTTGCACATAATAGATATAGCTAGAAAATACTACAGATATTTGCAGAGAGAAATGAGAAAGAAGAAGAAGGAGAGAAAGAATGGAATAATTCTCATTAACCGTAATGAATAATGAATAATTTACACATGATATACTATGTATAAATCAATGAATGCACACTGGAGGATACCCAATGCACCATAGTGGTGGTCTAGAGTGACATGGAAACACACCAATAGTTACAAGAGTTAATTTCCACCTAGTCTAGTCTCTCAGGCAGTTATGGGAGTGAACTGCCACCTAACTGAGTTAACTAGTCAACCAATCTTCAATTAACTGACTGAACATAGTGTAGTGAGGAGTAAATAGATGAATCAAGGGTAATGCGCTAGTCTGGTGATTATCCCAAGGCAATTTCACATTAGCATGGGGATGATCCAAATGTTGCATGGTGATAAAACCATTGCAACATCTAGATTCAACTCAACTAGTCAAATTGAAGTGTCAACTGAAGAGACTATTATCCATGTGGAATATTCTTTCCTAAAAAATAGGAGACTGGATAAATGACTAATAATGAATAATAAACAAGGAAAAACCTTAGGAAAAATAAATCCTAGGTGTGTGTGAAGTAACTCCAACACCCCCCCTGAATGGGTCCTAGAAATGAGGCCATGTTAGGTACCCAAATACAAAATATACATTGAAATAAAGTGAGGAAAGAGGGAAAAACTCATGGGAACCCCCCCCCGTTCAAGGTACAATGTATGTAAAAAGAATAACTACAGTTTCTAGGAAACTGTGTCCTTCACTCCAAGACTACTTCACAGAGAATGGGACTTCTACTCAGTGAAGGTCTTGGTGAAGATGTTTGTCGTCTATTCCGTTGAAGCACAAAACTGTAGGTCAATGATACCCTATTGTACTAAGTACTAGATGTAGTGCATGTGGATATCAATGTGCTTCATTCGCTACCTCTGAACTAGATCTCTGTAGAACTTCAGAGTGCTCTGGTTGTCACACCAGATGACGATCGATCGATGAAACTGAATTCCCAACTCAGTGAGAAAATGTTGTAGCTACATAGACTGAATGGTTATGTTAACTACCCCTCTGTACTCTGCCTTGGATGTAGATAGATAAATGGCATATTGATTCTTGCTCAACCAACAAATAGGCCTGGAACCAAGACTGAGTGAGTAACTAGATGTGGACTTGCAATCACTGTTATCACCAACCTATTCAGAATCAACAAACCCGATGAGATCTAATGTAGAATCTGCTACATAATGAATCCCAAAGGTGATGGTTCCTTGTATGTATCGAAGAACACACATTGTAACCTTCCAATGTAGCTCATGCGAGTCTTGCATGAACCTGGAAATTGTGCCAACTGCATATGAGAGGTCTAGTCTGGAGTGTGTGAGATACAACAAGCTCCCAACTAGCTGTCTGTACAATGTTTTTTCAACCAGTGGAGTCTCCCCACCATCCTCAAGTTTGAATCCTGATAGGAAAGGAGTCGGAGCAGACTTGCAGTCTTTCATGTGAAATATCACAAGGAGATCTCGTGCATACTTTGCCTAAAACCGTTTGCTGCTTGATGCATCCTGACTGATCTCAAGTCCAAGGAAGAAGTGTAGCAAACCCATTTCAGTCCTCAAAAACCTATCATGTAGAATCCTCTTGACTGCAACAATCGCTGAAGTTGAGCAAACAATGATCAAAAGATCATCAACATACAAAACTAAGAGTAGAAGTGAATCAACTGTCTTGAGCATGTAGACATTCAGGTTTGATTTACAACGTGCAAAGTTATGTGACAACAAGTAGGAATCCATCTTGGCATACCATGCCCTCGAAGCCTGTGTGAGGCCATAAAAGGGACTTATTGAGTCGAGAGACTAAAGATGAGTCCTGCATAAATCCATGGGGCTGCTCCATATAGATCTCCTCAGAGAGATCACCATGAAGAAATGTATTCTTGACATCCATCTAATGGAATTCCCATCCCTTGGTTGTTACAATGGAAAGTGTCAATCATATGGAATCCATATTTTCTACTGGAGTGAAGGTCTCATTATAGTCAATACCATGCACCTACTGAAATCCTTTGGAAACAAGACTAGCTTTGTATCTGCTAATTTGTCCATCCAATGCACTCTTGGTCCTGTAGACCCATATGCATCTGACAAGTTTCCTCCCAGAAGGAAGGGGAACTAGATCCCAAGTTTGGTTCTCAAGGAGGGAGTTGTAGTCCTCTTGCATGGCGGATTCCCAAAAGGGATTTCCAGAAGCCTCGTCATAAAACTTTGGATCTGAACAATGAACTAATAAAATATGGATAGAAGGAAATGGTTCAGTGGAAGTGAGTGCAACATGAGGATCCTCAAAATTAGATCGAGTCCTCCTAGTATCGGTTGGATCACCAATGAGATCCCCTGCATCCTGAAGAGTAGTCTGTGCCCACTTGGGCCTATGCTCTTGGTCTGCAACTGCATATGGACTCTTTGAATCTACATATGAATGTACTGACTCTCTATATGAATCATCTAAGTCCCCTGAATCATAACTCTCATCTGAATAAGAGTTGGCATGTTCATGCTCATCATCTCAGAAGGGTGGAAGAATGAAGGTGTTTGCATGCGGTTGTTGAGGTACGTGTGAGAAAATTTCCTTAAATTGGACACTTAATTCAATGATGATCCGGTCTGAGGAAAGATCAATAAGTCTATATCCCTTCACACCGTCGGGGTATCCAACAAAAATACACTCAGTTCTCTGTGGATCAAGTGTCTTCCTCGTTTCAGGGGGAATCCGAGCCCATGCACATGAATCGAAAATATGAAAGTGGGTCACTTCTGGTTTGAGGCCTCTCCAAGCCTCATAGGGGGTCTTATCCTTGACAAATATACGGGGAGATCTATTTTGGATGTATGTTGCACAATTAAGTGCTTCAACCCATAGTCTCTATGGTAGTAACTTTGCATGGAACATGCAAGATGCCATCTCCTTTATAGATAAGTTTTTCCGCTCAGCAACTCCGTTTTGCTACGAAGTATAGGGAACTGTGTGCTACAAATGAATCCCTAACTCATGGAAACTATTATGGATCTCATGATTGACATACTCTCCCCTATTATCAGTTCATAGGAATTTGATCTTCTTTCCAGACTGTGTCTCAACCAGGGCTTTGAAATCTTTGAGGTGTTGAAATACCTCAGATTTTTTCATGAGAAAGTAAATCCATGTAAAATGTGAGAAATCATCAAAAAAAATGAGAACAAATTTGTTGATATATGGATGCGGAAAAGGACCCATATGTTCACTGTGGATCAGATATAAAGGCACAAAAGCTCTCTAAGATTTTCCTTTGTCGAATTTCTCTTGAGGTTGTTTTCTGAGAACACATCCCTCACATACTCCCTTGGAGAAATGGATGTCCGGTAGACCATCAAACAATATTTTCTTGATAATATGTTGAATGTATCTGAAATTCAAATTTCCAAACCTTTCGTGCCATATCCTACTACTTTCATCAGCACGAGTAAGCAGTAAAACATAATCAGGTTCAATGAATTAAAAAAATGTATACAATCTAGACTGATGATTTACCTCACCGGTAGCAACCTTGTAGTTGGTTTTCATGTCATATATGTCCATGAAATTTGGTGTGAATATGAATTTCTTTCCGATGCCGAAATTTGTCATATGATACATGGAGAGAAGGTTGACAACAAGTTTGGGAACGTGCACCACATTCTTGAAGCTTCCGTTGGTGAGATCAATCCTTCCTTTGCCGATGACTTCAATTGAAGAGTTGTACCCCATCAGAATAGGAGGACCTTTACATGCATCCAATGAATAATAGAATGATTTTGAGGCAGCCATGTGATGTGATGCTCCTGAATCTACAATCCAAGCATTAGGAGAGGAGTTGATGGAAATCAAGGCATGGCTAGAATTGCCTTTCTTGGGATTCTGATCTTCTAGCTTCTTCTTCTTGGCACCCTCGGGGATGAGATATCCAAGGTTGTTTTGATGGATTATTTGAAACATTATACTATTTGTTTTTGCATGCTTGCAGATTCTGGATGGAATCCTTTGTGACAGTACATGCATTTCTCCCCTTTTCTTCCCTTTCCCCCTTTGGATCTGGAGGCATCGATGAAGGGTTTTGTATACCCTTCCTTCTTCAAATGTGAATGAGATTTCCTTTTGTATTTATATTTATATTTCTGATATTGATGGCTGCCATATTTCATAGTAAGTGCATGCACCTTTGGGCCTTTGATTTTTCCCATGTTTATGAGCTTGGTTTGCTCTTGTGTCAGGGATTCGATAAAGTCCTTGAGAGAAGGCATCTTCCAGGTGGCTCCAGAGGAGAATGTGACTGAATGGAATGTGGAAATGAACACATAGAATTCAGGACCAATTTTGGAGATAATTGTGAGAACCATTTGTTTCTCCTCCTTATATTTATCAACCCCGCAAGCTTTGAGTTACGACAATAAATCCTTGAATTTTGTAAAGAAATATTGGATATTGTCGAATAGTTTTGGATCCAATGTGACAAATTACACCTCCAACATGTGTCCCCTCATCTCATCCTGTTTTCCAAAGAGCCCTTCCAAGGTGTTCCAGGCTTCATTGGGAGTCTTACAGGGATATATGTGAAAAAGGAGATCGAGAGAAATAAGACTACAAATTGTTCCAAATGCTTCATCCATTCGATTTAAGTACTTGAATTTTTCTATGGATGGTGTCAGTTCTGTGTCTATATTAAAGGTTAACCTGTACAATCCTCTGGTTCAAATATGTATGATTATTTTCTCCTTCCATGCAAAGTAGTTGTAAGGTGTAAGAATGAATTCTTTTTGGAAATCCATCTTTCCGTCATCTTCAATCTTTTGTACCTACAAAAAATTTTGGTGTAGCTTTTTCTTAGTAGTCTGTCGGCTCTGATACCATGAAAATGTGTTGAACCTACACAAAATATATCTATATATAAAATAATACACACATTTCCAGAGATAAATGAGAAAGAAGAAGAAGGAGAGAAAGAATGGAAGAATTCTCATTAACCGTAATGAATAATGAATAACTTACACATGATATACTGTGTATAACTCAATGAATGAAAACTGAAGGAGACCCAATGCACCATAGTGGTGGTATAGAGTGATCTGGACACACACCAACATTTATGGGAGTGAACTGCCACCTCGTCTAATCTCTCAGGCAGTTACATGAGTGAATTGCCACTTAGCTGAGTTAACTAGTCAACTAGTCTTCAGTTAACTAACTGAACATAGTGTAGTGAGGAGTAGATCAAGGAATAAAGGGTAATGTGCCAGTCTAGTGATGATCCCAAGGCAAGTATGAATTAACATGGTGATGATCCCAATATTTCATGGTGATAAAACCAATGCAACATCTAGACTCAACTCAACTAGTCAAACTGAAGTGTCAACTAGAGAGAATATTCTCCAGGTGGAATATTCTTTCCTAAAAAATAGAAGACTAGATAAATGACTAATAATTACTAATAAACAAGGAAAAACCTTAGGAAAAATAAATCCTAGGTGTGTGTGAAGTAACTCCAACAGATGGCTGGACCCTTTTATGGAGTCTTCTCTTGGTTTTTAAAATATGTTCTTCTAACTTCTTGAGGTGGTTAGGGTTTTCTCTTCTTGAATTTTCCATATGATTTTCTTCTTGAAATAATCATTTCAATTAATGACTGATTGAATCCTCATTAATGAATTTATTTAATTTATATTCGTGTCTTGAAGTGGGCCCCTTTTTATCTTTAATAAAAGTTTTTTAATAAACTTTTATTTTAAATTTTTTAACTAGCTTCCTTTTTAAAGAGAGAATTGTATTTTAATTTTCTTGGAAATATATTTAACTTTTTAGCCATGAAAACCATTTTATATGAAATATTCCTCATCTCATGTTTCCAACTAGTCATTCTAAGTGATATTTCAAGTTCTGGATCTCAAGATATAAGCTCGTGAAGTTGAGGTACTAAGCAAATTTATCAACAAAACATGAAAATATAATTGACTATTATTTTAATTTATGAGAGTATAATGACCAATTTAACCTCTTGAAACCTATTCCATCATATTCTGTGTCAAATTACCTTTCCAACGAGGTATGTTTTTATGAATACCGGCACCCAGATGTCAAGATATGACCTCCAGAAGTTCGTTGCCAAGTAATCGTTCATATAACTCATGGGTTAATCTTAGCCCTCCATTAAAATTAGATTTTTCCATTCAAAATTTGTCTTTTCCTTAAAATAGATATCCCACATGAATTTTTGGTGTTGGCTTTTAATTTTTTATAAAGAAAAAGGCTCCATTCCTTTCATGTGAAACATATGGAAACTATGGAAACTTGGAGATTCGACCTTAGAAAATTATTGAATTAATTAAATATTTTGACTGCCCAATCATGATCCACCAAACACCCAGTCAACACCCATTCATAAGTGAGTCATAATCTACATCATCAGTGAGTCATCTTCCACGTTTCATGATTCCATCTATTGCCCCATGTCATCATTCCATTGGTTTCCATGTGTCATCAAATGGTTGGCTACCATGTGTCATCAAATGGTTGGTTGCCAAGTAAAGGGAGATGACTTAGGAAATTGGTTAAGTATGAGAATAGGAGGACAAGAGGTGAATTAATGGTAAGGATAGAGAATTCGCATGGGAGCAGAGTGGACCGACATAGAGAAGGGGGGGAATATGGAGAGATAAGGAGGAATGAGAGGATTCAAAAAGATGAATAAGTGATTAGAAGTGGACAGACGAAGAAATCAAGGGATAAGGAGGGAGGGATTTAAGAAATAAAATAAGGAGAGAGAGATAAGGAATAAGGGGAGAGGGGAGAGTGAAGGAAATTTGAAAAAATTCTAAGTGTAGGAGAGTGGTAGAGTAGAGTAGTAGAGAGGGGGATGGGAAATGAGAAATTTACTAAGTATATAGATATAGTATAAGAGAGGAGAGGAATATTACATAGTATAAGAGAGGAGAGGTATATTAAAAAAAATTCTAAGTGTGGGAAAGAGGTGAAGTGAAGAGTGTAAAGAACTTCGAAAAATTTCTAAGTTTGTAGAATAGGAAATCAATATGAGAGGTAGAGTGTTGTAGTTCCAAGAAAATTATGAGGTTCTAAGAATTGAACATGGTTCCAATAAATTGGACATGGTTCCAATAATTCTTAATTCCAAGAAAAATTAGCTTTCCTGCATATTGAAGAAGCGTTATTTTTCTCGTTAGACACAAACTTGGATATCTTGAGCATACGAACTCGGATTTTGAATCCAAAAAATGTGTGATTAATATGAGACTAAGGGATACACTGTGAGCTTATGACTCTTTGAAATATGATTCTTTATATATATATATATATATATATATATATATATATTTTATTGCTCCAAGAGCGAGAAACCAAAGTGACCAAATTTTTAATCAACGATCCATCAACTATAAAACGCCACATAAACAACATTTTCTTTCAAACAATCAACAAGATACCAAGCACTTTATCCTAGCCAATTCCATCATACCAACTTTAAGATATTACTTAGACCAAGGTAATTGCATATAAGTGGAAACCTATAGGAAAAGGTATTTGTAAGTAATTGATCTCACATAGTCCAAGTGATTGAATGACTATAGGGGACTATGAAAACACATGGTTTCATAAGAGTTGATTTGTTTATGCCATGTTGGAATAGAATTCCAAGAAGGATGTTTACTAAGAGCTGACACAATCAATATTTTTTCTAGTGAATTACTTAACGCTCAGAACTAAGAAATAATCTAACAAATAGAGAAAAAGATTTGCAATGAACCAATGATTCAGTAGGCTTGAGATCATTGTATCTCCATATATATTTGAATTTCCAATTAATTAAAATAGAAATTCTTATTTGACAATAGAGAAAAAGAGTTATAATGAACCAATGATTCAATAGGCTTGAGATCATTGTACCTCCATATATATTTGAATTTCCAATTAATTAAAATGGAAATGCTTATTTATCAGAGTCAAATAGAGATTATGATTGTGGAGTTAGTAACGATTTACTAGCCAATGATTGAATAAGATAACAAT
Source organism: Picea mariana (assembly GCA_032191745.1). Lineage (NCBI taxonomy): Eukaryota > Viridiplantae > Streptophyta > Pinopsida > Pinales > Pinaceae > Picea > Picea mariana. The sequence goes on along the minus strand of JASDQU010371453.1, from coordinate 65,190 downwards.
GAGTTGTGATGTGGGTGTTTCCAAGTATTTACTCATCTCAATGGTGAAGAAAACTAAATTGGACCATAACCACGAAACCACGATCTCAACAATGAATTTTGAGTGTCATGGGTAATCATATAGGCATATGAATGTAAGGAAATGGGTATAAATTATCAATGGATAAATTTGCAAAGTTTTAGGCATGCATACCACTTCACAATGAGTAAATCATGATTTAGTGCTCAAGAAAATATTTTAAGCCAAGCAACTAATTCAGGCAAGACTATAAACAAGCATAAGTGATTCAATCACGCAACAATCAAACCACTATGATAAAAAAAAATTGGAAACCCAAATGGGAAAAATAATAATGGAATAACTATGTTTAGTTTATTATTATTAGCTATTACAGATAATTACAGAGTATCATATCTCTATAAGTCATTATCAATTTTCTTTGTAGAAAATCTCATACTATTACTACTAATTTCTCCCAAAAGAACCCATTCTTCCTTCTTTTTCCTACTTTTAATAGAACAATGATGAGAATTTTTCTGGTCCCAATCAGAAGGTGAAGTGTCCTTGACCCTTGAGCTCCCCCTTGCAATTCTCCTTTTCTATTTTTTTGTCTTCTTGTAACTAGTGAGGTTTCCCAGTTTGGTCAATGAGTAGGCAATTGAACATCTGACTAGTATACTAATGATCACTCTCATCTCTACATTATTTTCCACTTTTCTTCTCATTTGTCAATTATTTCCAAATCATGTCAATTCATGTTTTCAGATCCATTTTTGAATCAAATAGAATCCAAAGAATCTAATATTTCTAAAATCCAAATTTCATTTGTTAAGGGAAGTAACGATATGCCTCATGACATAAGACTTAAGATGAGGTTCACATACAAAATCCAAAGAATTGACTAAGCCATTGCTCTTATGTCTTTTGGAAAAATCCATAACGACCCCAATGATAATTGTAGCCATGGTTATGCAATCCATGCTTAATTGTATGCGATAATGTCATGTATTTAATATATGTCTATAAGTCGTGTGATATAGTTTAATAATAAGGTGGTGTTGTAGTTTTATATAAATTG